>JAGDYQ010000158.1:1720255-1831760 GCA_021962125.1 Bulinus truncatus
CTTTATATGTATGCCTGGGAAAGAATGTACTCATTCGCGGGACCTGAGAAAAGATTATGGCAACAATCAAGCGACGTAACATGGCATGGTTCGGACATGTATCGAGCCATGATAATAGCCTGCCAAAAAACTATTCTCCCAAGGGACTGTGGAAGGAGGTCGTCACAGAGGCCACCATGGGAAATGTTGGTTTGACGATAACAAAGAATGGACAGGACTACCAATGAATGAACTAAAGTCAGCCGCGCAGGACATGCAACGATGGGAAAATATGTCTGTTGAATCTGTTGATGTAGCCTTGCGTTCCTCCAAAGATAACATCGGTTAAGGGTATAATGGTGATTTAATCCAAAAATCCAAGAGGTAAGTAAAGCTAATCTGGCTTAAAACGCTTTAATTAAACCCAGATTAGTCTAATCAAGCACTAAATTGTAAAATATTAACAAAATCTATATACATAATGTTCATTTGTATTCTGCGTTAAATCGAAAGCGGAAAACAAAATTCAAAATGCCGTCTTGCCAGTGTCTCGATTCGATATTTCTTTTTGAAAATCTACAGTTTTAAATAGTTTTTGTGGTTTTTATTATGAAATGTAAAAGTCCCAAATATTAAAAATTAATAATTAGCATATAATATCATCCAAATTATTTTAGTTTTTATTACAACAGATAGCATTTTAAAATCGTCAAACGTAAACAATAGTAATAATCGAAAATCTCCGACGATAAGACTAGCGAGCGCGTTTTCGTATCTAATTTCGTAAATAAAGTTCTTTTTTAAAAGTCGATGTAACATAAAAAAAAAAATTCTGCAAATTTCTATACAAATTAAGTTCTCAGCTATTAAAATATTTCATTTTTTTTTAAATAAATAGGGCTTTGATTTATTTTAAATTACAAAATAAGATTATATATGCCTAAAACTAAGTCAAGTGGAAGTGTAAAAAATAATCGAGCAATTTTTTTTATATAGTACATTAATATTATCAATTTGATAGTTTGAGGTGGTGGCTGAATGGATAAGCTGCTTGGGGGTTTTCTTTTTACGCTGACTATCCAGGTTCCATTCCTCTCAGGGACATTTTTTTCATTGTTTTTTTTTCAGAATGTATCCTTTTAGTTGTTTTAATGAAAAGTAACTAATTAGATCTCTTTGACATTTTTTTTTATTGAAATAATTTATCTTTTAGGATGTTGTAAGAAAAAGAAACAACAACTAATTAGTTTTTAATTATTTCGTAACTTAAAAACAATTATTTTGAAAATATGTATCAAAGCTGAATACAGAGGCGTACCTAGGGTGGGGTGAGGGGTCCAAACTCGAAAGTCCCGCCGGGCCCCAGCTTGAGGGGAGCCCCCAAAATTATTTTTACATTTAATATTAAGTACATAATCTCATATCATGGTATCGAACGTCAAAATGCAGGGGCTCAAAAAAGAGGCCAAGCCCCCGGCCCCCAAATCCCGAGGTTTGGCACTGGCTTTACAATAGTCTATCTTCATGCAAAAGCTTTGCAGGGTACAGCTACTAAAATAGATTACGCTATTAGTATTGCCACATTTTGAATACTTGATATGGAAATGACTGAATCTTAAATTAATTAGATATTAACAAATTTGTTCAGCTGACAACGAGAGATCAAATAAAGTCTACTCAAACATTTTATGGGAGTTCCATCAAATTTTTTAAAAATGAAATATACGGATTGCGACAGGTTTATTTTCCCCTCTAAAGTAATGTAACATATGATTTTTATCAGAGTACATATTGCTTTATTCCATAGAACAGACATAATAATACAATTTAAAAGTATTTCTATTTACACAATAGATATAACCACCAAACAACATTAGGAACTATTTTACTTGGCGCTAGTCTCCACGGGGGTAAATGTTCAAATAATTACGCCAACAGGGTCTGTTTTTATATGCAGATGTATTTATACACCAGTCTGACTGTGGTAAGTGCTAATTGGCTACGAAAACTTGGTTTATTGGTGATAATTTGTAGTGAAGGGAAAAAATACAACGGTTGATTACAACTAAGTGGCTTTGATGTACCACCCCCCCACCACATTTTTCTCTCTCACTCTCACACACATATTAATTTTGTTTATGCATCGTAATGTGAGTGCTTATGAAACATTACTCAAAGTATAGTTTGAGAGCATTTTTTTTATAAATAACTGAATGCATCATGCTGTTCTAAATAAACGCAGTTTGGAGCTTAATGAAATGGAACAAATGTCAAGTCAATTGGAAATTCACCCCCTTGTTTAATAGTTAAACAAAGTTCAGCTCCCTGCTCATGTCAAGGGTAACAAAAAGAGGTTTACATAAACAACATTCCAAGTATATTTTAAATATACTATTTAAAATGCTAAACGCCTCAAATTACTTCCTGTCTGTCTGCGAAGCTAAAAAAAGCTCATTAGTGATAACACAAACTTCCCATTCATAGTAAAATTGAACCCATGCCCTATGCATTCGGTTATTACAAGACGTACGAAAACCTGAAATAAACATATCGTTAAACTCATTAGGGAAAAATCATTTTTAATGGCAATATTAGACCGGAACTCATCTGGCTTATAACCACGAAGGCGTTCTAAAGTACAAATCGTTCCGTGTTCAAAGCTACCATGTTAATTAACAAGTTTTAACTGTCATGATGACGTAGTCAGAAATTAGTGTACTTGTTAGATACATACCCTGTGTGTCATGATGACGTAGTCAGAAATTGTTGTACTTGTTAGATGCATACACTGTGTGTCACGATGACGTAGTCAGAAATTGTTGTACTTGTTAGATACATACCCTGTGTGTCATGATGACGTAGTCAGAAATTGTTGTACTTGTTAGATACATACCCTGTGTGTCACGATGACGTAGTCAGAAATTGTTGTACTTGTTAGATACATACCCTGTGTGTCATGATGACGTAGTCAGAAATTGTTGTACTTGTTAGATACATACCCTGTGTGTCATGATGACGTAGTCAGAAATTGTTGTACTTGTTAGATACATACCCTGTGCCTTAAAAATAGAGGAAAAACTAAAATAAACAAAATCGGCGAGTTTTTTTTTTTGTCTTTTTTTTAAAAAACTTTAAAGTGTATTTATTATTTATGACTTTAATTTTGTTTGTTGAATATTTTGGTACATTCGTATGTTTTTAATTCACGGTGAAGATGTTTGGATATTAATTGAACAACAAATTGTTAACCTTTTTGTAAAGACTTTACTTCCATATACATGTACATATATATATATATATATATATATATATATATATTTATATATAAAGTCTGTTACCTAGGTATTTAATAATTGAACTAAGAATGTATAGAAATATAAGACTTGGTTTTATGCACAGTTAGTTTTCTACAATGTTCTAGTTTCGTATGACCTGCCCTTTGAACTCAAAATGACCTTTAAGATGGATGACATTTTCGGTTAGCATGGTACGATCTACCGCAATGTGTTCACGTGACAAATCAAACGCAAAGCTGAATATGAAAATGTAAAAAAAAATATACCACAAACTGAGAAAACTGAAAAAAATCTTGTCTGCTGACATGATGCATGAAAAACAAAATAATAACACAGAAACGGTCTGAAATAAAAGCAAAAGAGATTTCACTAACATAAGACTTGAATAAAGACTTTTATTGACAGATAGAGAGAGAGAGAGAGAGAGAGAGAGAGAGAGAGAGAGAGAGAGAGAGAGAGAGAGAGAGAGAGAGAGAGAGAGAGAGAGAGAGAGAGAGAGAGAGAGAAAGGACAATAAACAGGACATCATAATTGATACTGTTTGCATTTATCTTTATATATCATGTCATGCTACACTTCTGCTAATTTCATACCGTTGAAATGGGCGATATTAGGTCGAGACAATGAAATTAGCTTTTGTTTATGAAATGAAACAAACAACAACTATATATGACTCCGCAAATGTTATCGTCATTTTTATTTGCTTGATTTGATTAACATGATTTATCATGTGTTCGTTTACAGTCGGACGTTATAACACTTAACAACAGTTGCAAATAAAGAACATAAAAAAAAACAAGGATGTAAAAATTCCTGCAAGACGTATTTTGTTTTTACATGTTTTGTCTTAATTTACGTCATCAAAGTTTTTGTTTTGTTCTTAGAAACATTTGTTTTTTGGTTGTTTGTTGGTAGACTTTATTAATAAACATGCCTGGACCAACAATTAATCATTGTTGTATATAATGAAACTTTATTACTTCGTATCAGTAACTGTATTGCTCCGATATAGTACATTAGTGTCCCATGTGAACATAGTAGGTCACTTTAAACTAGGCTGAGTCCAGTTGATCAATGTATTGTGATATTATATATATATATACTCTTTTATATATAACATTAGATGATTGTGGCCAAGTGTGTCTAGTATAGCTACTTATAGTATATCATAGTAGGCCACTTTAAACTAGAACATGTCCAGTTGATCAATGTATTGTGATATTATATATATATATACTGTTTTATATAAAACAACAGTAGATGATTGTGGCCAAGTGTGTCTAGTATAGCTACTTATAGTATATCATAGTAGGTCACTTTAAACTAGAACATGTCCAGTTGTCTATGTATTGATATAGCAATACATGATTGTGGTCAGGTAAATATACCACCAAGTATTGTCTAAAGTTGTGTGTACATTCACGTAAAGAAATTTTATGAAGTTTTTGTTGTTTAAATATTTACTTGTTCCCCCCCCCCCCCCATCTTTTAAGCTCACTCTGATTATAGAGATCAGTTCAATACTTTACAGCTCTCGTAATTGTAATACATATTTATTTGATTAACAAATAGCCATTCTTCTCGATGATGCCTAACAATATCAACGTTTATATATATATATATATATATATATATATATATATATATATATATATATATATATATATATATATATATATATTAGGTGGCTCACTTTATAATGGAAAAAAAATAAAGTTGATTTTTTATCATGAGCATTTTAGTTTTCTGGCTCACTGTGATTTAAAACATGTATATACCAAATTTCACACCATTTGGGCTCCTATAAATACCCTGGTTTTGATCAAATCCAACTTACCCTGGTTTTTATGAAATCCACCGTACCCTGGTTTTGATCCAGTCCACCGTACCCTGGATTTGATCCAGTCCATCGTACCCTGGTTTTGATCTACTCCACTGTACCCTGGTTTTGATCTACTCCACTGTACCCTGGTTTTAATCTACTCCACTGTACCCTGGTTTTGATCTACTCCACTGTACCCTGGTTTTGATCTACTCCACTGTATCCTGGTTTTATCAAATCCACCGTACCCTGGTTTTGATCCAGTCCATCGTACCCTGGATTTGATCCATTCCATCGTACCCTGGTTTTGATCTACTCCAATGTACCCTGATTTTGATCTACTCCACTGTACCCTGGTTTTATCAAATCCACCGTACCCTGGTTTTGATCCAGTCCACCGTACCCTGGATTTGATCCAGTCCATCGTACCCTGGTTTTATCAAATTCACCGTACCCTGGTTTTGATCCAGTCCACCGTACCCTGGATTTGATCCAGTCCATCGTACCCTGGTTTTATCAAATTCACCGTACCCTGGTTTTGATCCAGTCCGCCGTACCCTAGATTTGATCCAGTCCATCGTACCCTGGTTTTATCAAATCCACCGTACCCTGGTTTTGATCCAGTCCACCGTACCCTGGATTTGATCCAGTCCATCGTACCCTGGTTTTGATCTACTCCACCTTACCCTGGTTTTGATCTACTCCACTGTACCCTGGTTTTGATCTACTCCACTGTACCCTGGTTTTATCAAATCCACCGTACCCTGGATTTGATCCAGTCCATCGTACCCTGGATTTGATCCAGTCCATCGTACCCTGGTTTTGATCTACTCCAATGTACCCTGGTTTTGATCTACTCCACTGTACCCTGGTTTTATCAAATCCACCGTACCCTGGTTTTGATCCAGTCCACCGTACCCTGGATTTGATCCAGTCCATCGTACCCTGGTTTTGATCTACTCCACTGTACCCTGGTTTTGATCTACTCCACTGTACCCTGGTTTTAATCTACTCCACTGTACCCTGGTTTTGATCTACTCCACTGTACCCTGGTTTTGATCTACTCCACTGTATCCTGGTTTTATCAAATCCACCGTACCCTGGTTTTGATCCAGTCCATCGTACCCTGGATTTGATCCATTCCATCGTACCCTGGTTTTGATCTACTCCAATGTACCCTGATTTTGATCTACTCCACTGTACCCTGGTTTTATCAAATCCACCGTACCCTGGTTTTGATCCAGTCCACCGTACCCTGGATTTGATCCAGTCCATCGTACCCTGGTTTTATCAAATTCACCGTACCCTGGTTTTGATCCAGTCCACCGTACCCTGGATTTGATCCAGTCCATCGTACCCTGGTTTTATCAAATTCACCGTACCCTGGTTTTGATCCAGTCCGCCGTACCCTAGATTTGATCCAGTCCATCGTACCCTGGTTTTATCAAATCCACCGTACCCTGGTTTTGATCCAGTCCACCGTACCCTGGATTTGATCCAGTCCATCGTACCCTGGTTTTGATCTACTCCACCTTACCCTGGTTTTGATCTACTCCACTGTACCCTGGTTTTGATCTACTCCACTGTACCCTGGTTTTATCAAATCCACCGTACCCTGGATTTGATCCAGTCCATCGTACCCTGGATTTGATCCAGTCCTTCGTACCCTGGTTTTGATCTACTCCAATGTACCCTGGTTTTGATCTACTCCACTGTACCCTGGTTTTATCAAATCCACCGTACCCTGGTTTTGATCCAGTCCACCGTACCCTGGATTTGATCCAGTCCATCGTACCCTGGTTTTGATCTACTCCACTGTACCCTGGTTTTGATCTACTCCACTGTACCCTGGTTTTAATCTACTCCACTGTACCCTGGTTTTGATCTACTCCACTGTACCCTGGTTTTGATCTACTCCACTGTATCCTGGTTTTATCAAATCCACCGTACCCTGGTTTTGATCCAGTCCATCGTACCCTGGATTTGATCCAGTCCATCGTACCCTGGTTTTGATCTACTCCAATGTACCCTGATTTTGATCTACTCCACTGTACCCTGGTTTTATCAAATCCACCGTACCCTGGTTTTGATCCAGTCCACTGTACCCTGGATTTGATCCAGTCCATCGTACCCTGGTTTTATCAAATTCACCGTACCCTGGTTTTGATCCAGTCCACCGTACCCTGGATTTGATCCAGTCCATCGTACCCTGGTTTTGATCTACTCCACCTTACCCTGGTTTTGATCAATTCCAACGTACCCCTGGTTTTATCAAATCCACCGTACCCTGGTTTTGATCCAGTCCACCGTACCCTGGATTTGATCCAGTCCATCGTACCCTGGTTTTGATCTACTCCAATGTACCCTGGTTTTGATCTACTCCACTGTACCCTGGTTTTATCAAATCCACCGTACCCTGGTTTTGATCCAGTCCACCGTACCCTGGATTTGATCCAGTCCATCGTACCCTGGTTTTGATCTACTCCACCTTACCCTGGTTTTGATCAATTCCAACGTACCCCTGGTTTTATCAAATCCACCGTACCCTGGTTTTGATCCAGTCCACCGTACCCTGGATTTGATCCAGTCCATCGTACCCTGGTTTTGATCTACTCCACCTTACCCTGGTTTTGATCAATTCCAACGTACCCCTGTTTTTATCAAATCCACCGTACCCTGGTTTTGATCCAGTCCACCGTACCCTGGTTTTGATCTTTGAATTATTTTTTTTTTAGCTTTATCCTTTTGCTCTCCGCCCCCCCCCCCCAATTTTTCAGCTGAAAATTCACAATAATGACTCAACATTTATATTTACAAGTAATGAGTTATAAATTTAAAATCTTATGTATCTGTTAATCAAGGATCACAATACAATACTCAGCGAGCTTCTGTTTAATAATGTATCACAAAAATACTGCACATTTATCTTTATAAGTAACGTGTCACAAATTTACTCGACATATATCTTTATTTGTGATGTGTCATAATATTTGATATTTTGTGATGTGTCATAATGTTTGATACTTTGTGATGTGTCATAATATCTGATACTTTGTGATGTGCCATAATATCTGATACTTTGTGATGTGCCATAATATCTGATACTTTGTGATGTGTCATAATATTTGATAGTTTGTGTATTTTAATGAACATTGTAATTTACGATGAATGTTTGTTCACTGGAGTGTGCGATCGATTCACATGTTACTGGCGGCAGGTGGTGGTTTTGTGTGTTTGTGTGTGTGTATGTGTGTGTGGTCTGTGTGGTGTGTGTGTGTTTATGTGTGGTATGTGTGTGTGTGTTGGGGTCGAGTAGACAATAAACATGTTTTTGTGTGAACAGCTGTACCCTACACTTTACTGTGTACATTGTGTGCATCTTATGTACATATTGGACATGTGATCACCTTCTATTTCAGCTGTAAATGTATACAATTGAAGTTTGAGAATTGTAAATGATAATAATAATAATTGTTGGGATATAATTATATTTTTAAACTGTCAGTCAAGAAAATGTTCTTCAATTATGAGACTTGATCAAAGTTTTTCTTCTCTGTCTATCTGGTGTCTTACAGTATCTGGTGTCTTACAGTATCTGGTGTCTTACAGAGAACTGTGGCGAGTTGTGCCTTTTTTAATGTTAATTTTAGTTTTGATCTTTACCATGAATTAGATATCGAATGGTTTGATCTTTACCCTGAATTAGGTATGGAATGGTTTGATCTTTACCCTGAATTAGGTATGGAATGATTTGATCTTTACCCTGAATTAGGTATGGAATGATTTGATCTTTACCCTGAATGAGGTATGGAATGATTTGAGCTTTACCCTGAATTAGGTATGGAATGATTTGAGCTTTACCCTAAATTAGGTATGGAATGATTTGAGCTTTACCCTGAATTAGGTATGGAATGATTTGAGCTTTACCCTGAATTAGGTATGGAATGATTTGAGCTTTACCCTGAATTAGGTATGGAATGATTTGAGCTTTACCCTGAATTAGGTATGGAATGATTTGAGCTTTACCCTGAATTAGGTATGGAGTGGTTTGAGCTTTACCCTGAATCAGGTATGGAATATATTGTACTTTTAAAATACCGTCGAGCAAGTAAACGAAATATATTTTACAAGTTTATTGAATAGATTTAGTTGATTGCTCGTGTTCAATAAAAAAGTCTTTTAAAGTATTTAATACCAGCTGTGACCAATTACTAACTATTCGTAGACAGACTTGTCAACAAATTGTATGGAAACATTGAAGTTGTGTATTTTTATGTTTTAATTGGTTATATATATATATATTTCAGTATAATATCGCTTATATAAACTAGTCAACACTTTTCCCAACATAAACTATTATGGTATGTTCTTGTTATCTTTATAAAGTTAAGCCATTGGTTACTTCGCTTCAGTAAACAATTCACCCCTCGGACAACAACTTCTAGAATTTTCAAGTCATCAAATGCGGGGAGGTGTGTGTGTGTGTGTGGGGGGGTTCTTTTATTCCACTTGATCTGGACAGTGAGAAGAAAATAGTTTGACTTGTATACAGTGGATTCCGCTTAATTGGGACACCGCTTAATTGGGACAGCCGCTTATTTGGGACAAATCTCAAAGAAACCAAACCAAGAAGCCAATAGTAAATGTGTATGTTTAATTGGGACAGCCGCTTAATCGGGACAAAAAGTCTCGGTCCCGATGTGTCCCAATTAAGCGGAATCGACTATAAATATATATATATATATATATATATATATATATATATATATATATATAGAGAGAGAGAGAGAGAGAGAGAATGGGAGCAGGATGAAATACAATAAGTGCCACACTTCGTTGGATGTCGTGTTGATAAGCATACAAGACCTATATGTAAAATAGACAATTGGGTCTGAGCAGGATATACAGATGACCAGGATGGATATACAGATGAACAGGATATACAGATGAACAGGATATACAGATGAACAGGATATACAGATGAACAGGATATACAGATGAGCAGGATATACAGATGAACAGGATATACAGATGAGCAGGATATACAGATGACCAGGATGGATATACACATGAACAGGATATACAGATGAGCAGGATATACAGAAGAGCAGGATATATAGATGAGCAGGATATACAGATTAGCAGGATATACAGATGAGCAGGATATACAGATGAACAGGATATACAGATGACCAGGATGGATATACAGATGAACAGGATATACAGATGAGCAGGATATACAGATGAGCAGGATATTCAGATGAGCAGGATATACAGATGAGCAGGATATACAGATGAGCAGGATATACAGATGACCAGGATGGATATACAGATGAACAGGATATACAGATGAGCAGGATATACAGATGAGCAGGATATACAGATGAGCAGGATATACAGATGAGCAGGATATACAGATGAGCAGGATATACAGATGAGCAGGATATACAGATGAACAGGATATACCGATGAGCAGGATAGAATGATGAGCAGTTCAGATTTACAAAATACATTTATGATCAGGAGACTGGTGGCTGGCTGAGATCACATTATCTCGTCTACACCCCCCTCCCCCATAACTCACCTTTCACCGCCCCAAGTTGAGATAAGTACCGATATTTACTGGACCCATGAAAGTTGAGACCAAAGAGCCCTAAAACATATATCAGTGAAACCAGTTGAGTACATGGAGGTCAAACTGTACTCTGGACTTCCACTGCTTCAGTCTTGGACTTAAGGAAATGAGATCAATCGACAAACAGATCATTGCAGTAACTGGAATGTCAGGTTTTCTCATCTTTGGTCTGGTCTACTCATATATATATATATATATATATATATATATATATATATATATATATATATATGAATATATATATATTCAGTAACTTCAATGTTAGGTTTTCTCATCTTTGGTCTGGTCTACTCATATATATATATATATATCTATATATATATATATATATATATATATACAGTCGATTCCGCTTAATTGGGACACATCGAGACCGAGGCTTTTTGTCCCAATTAAGCGGCTGTCCCAATTAAACATACAATTTCACTATTGGCTTCTTGGTTTGGTTTCTTTGAGATTTGTCCCAAATAAGCGGCTGTCCCAACTAAGCGGTGTCCCAATTAAGCGGAATCGACTGTATATATATATATATATATATATATATATATATATATATATATATATATATATATTCAGTAACTTCAATGTTAGGTTTTCTCATTTTTGGTCTTGTTTACTCGTTTTCTATTGTGAACAATAGTACAGATTAAAATGTATCACTTAGTTAATCATTCTATAACCTGTAGTAGGCCATTACAGCAAACTCATCTTTAGACATAATGCCAAGAACCAACATAACAGGAGATTTCTTTTTACTGAATACATTCTCGTGGGACGCTAATTTGAGCGAATGTAGAGCGTTTGACTGTCGACCCGAGAGTCCTGGGTTCAATCCTCAGTGAGGATCATAGGAATTTGTCCATGTTCTGTTGAAAGTTGGTAGAGGGTCTACAAGGTCCATTCAGCTTTAACTGGGTACCTGACTGAAATTGGAGAAGTAAATGCGACTTGGCGTTGAGTTAACTGGGTACATGACTTAAGTTGGAGAAGTAAAGGCGACTGGCCGTTGAGTAATCTTCACAATTCCTCTATAAGTAGTGGCTACAGTAACAGATGAATTCTCTACTTCATCTTCTCCGATGGCCATGGCAGACTTCCAGAGAACTTAACTTACTTACATTATCGAACATGTGTTAGGGAAAGTTATCATTTACTTTGTACATCCCACTATACCCCAGACTACAGGGGTGGAGGGTGTACCCAGGGGAGTCAGATTGGAATATTTTCCACCGTCTATAGTGAACACATCATAGATACATTATACCAGTGACTCCACGGGCATCTAGGGTATAGGGTGGACCGTGGACTTAATGAAATATTTTGAACAATATTTGCATTTGCCACATAGAACTGTAGAACTGGTAGTTGATATTTAAAGAGAATGCCACGATATGTAATGACCGGATGCTCAGTAAATTAGCGAGGAATGGATTCATAATTAATAAAAATATATATTTACAACACATTTTAGAAAACTGAATTCAATTAAATATTTTTTTTTTAATTTCTGCGCCAGTCAGTAGTATTTTTAACAAAATAAAATGAATTTTAAGACATATTTATTTATACACTCTTAGACAATGTTTACGATGCTATTTGTACAACGAAACCGTTACAGAATAGTAAAAAAAACTGGTGATATCGGTAATTTTTTTTTTATAAAATAGAAAAACTAAATTTTTTTTTTCAATCATAAAAGTAACACTACGAAATAGGTCATTGGAAAATATTTATGAAACAATGAATTTATTTTCACTAAAACATTGTGTACTTTCTTTTAAATTTATGAATCAATCTCTCATATTATTTCAAAGTTTAACACTGCTCTAGATCATTGTGCTCTAGACCATTGTGCTTTAGACCATTGTGCTTTAGACCATTGTGCTCTAGACCATTGTGCTTTAGACCATTGTGCTTTAGACCAATGTGCTTTAGACCATTGTGCTCTAGACCAATGTGCTTTAGACCATTGTGCTTTAGACCATTGTGCTCTAGACCATTGTGCTCTAGACCATTGTGCTCTAGACCATTGTGCTCTAGACCATTGTGCTCTAGACCATTGTGCTCTAGACCATTGTGCTCTAGACCATTGTGCTTTAGGCCATTGTGCTCTAGGCCATTGTGCTTTAGACCATTGTGCTTTAGACCATTGTGCTCTAGACCATTGTGCTCTAGACCATTGTGCTCTAGACCATTGTGCTCTAGACCATTGTGCTCTAGTCCATTGTGCTCTAGACCATTGTGCTTTAGACCATTGTGCTTTAGACCATTGCGCTTTAGACCATTGCGCTCTAGACCATTGTGCTTAAGACCATTGTGCTTTAGACCATTGTGCTCTAGACCATTGTGCTCTAGACCATTGTGCTTTAGACCATTGTGCTTTACACCAGTGGTCCCCAACACCCAGAGCCACCCTACACAACCGGCAGAGTAAAACAATATTTATGATTATAGATAGTTTTAGTAATACTCAAAAATATACTTGAAAAGAATCTCAGTAACAGAAATGGTTTTTTATTTTCTTTATATAATTCATGCAGCTAATTATTATGTATGGATCTACGGCCTATCCGACTTGGGCTGCATCGGCAATGTTCATTTTGTCTATGTCATTCGCTAACTGGTTTATATTTCACTTTTTTTTATTTCAGTAATCTAATAAAATAATAGCGATTTGGATTGTGCGTTAAATCGAAAGTAAAGAATTAATACAACAGTATTCCAGTTTAAAATACAATCATGAAAATTCGTATCTGCCCGAAACCAAAAATAACCTAGCCTACTGATCAAGCCTAAGGGGATATAACTCTGTTATGCAGGGTACAGCTAGTTGAATATTAAAGTCATACTTAGTTCTGACATTGTTGACGTCATTAAAAAAAATCCTTTACAATCCCCCTCCCCTTAAGTCAAGAACAATCAAACTTTTCAGACCCCCCCCCCTCCAACTATTTAAAAAAAAAGTTCCCTTAACCCTAACGGGCCATCTGGGTAGATGAAGTGTAGAATTCATCTGTTTCTATAACCTCGGCATATGAAGGGGTTGTGTAGTTAGCACAACGCCCAGCCGCCTTTACTTCCCCAACTTAAAGTCAGGTACCCATTTAAAGCTGGGTGGACATGTGGGACGACTTTGAAACACATTTCACCTGGAAAAATTCCACATGGTTCTTACCGAGGATTGAACCCAGGACTCTCAGGTCGACAGTCGAGTATCTACACAACTCGGCCACCCGTCCCACACTCCAACTATATGTCAGGTGGTCAAAGACAGCACGCTCTATTCACGACACATGTCGCGGAGACAGTGTAATATTTAAAATGTAAGATTCAAACTCTCAGTTCAGGTGGGATGTACTTGCATGTGCTGAGCTGTTAAAGAAAAGTTCAATGTTGAACAAATATAAAAAAAAAAAAGGTTTCATTAAAACTCTAAAAAGGAAATAATTAGATATAGTGCACAGAACAAAAAAAAATATTGGCGTGGGTAATTTTGTAACAAAAAAATGTTGGTGTAATATTTTTTTTTCTCTTCATTTTAAACCAAATTAGCCCTTTTCCCGGTTTTTTTTTTGTTGTTTCGCTAAGTGTAACCCACATATTTAATGATAAAGATTGAGATGATGATGCAAGCCCACATAATAAACATTGACATAGTCTGTGATTTAGTCTAAATGGATATTGTCTATATTGATATAGTCTGTGATGTAGACTACATCATGTAGCCTATATTTATATATTCTGTTATGTTACCTCTATGAACGTGTTCTATTATGTACCCTCTATGGACGTGTTCTATTATGTACCCTCTATGGACGTGTTCTATTATGTACCCTCTATGGACGTGTTCTATTATGTACCCTCTATGGACGTGTTCTATTATGTACCCTCTATGGACGTGTTCTATTATGTACCCTCTATGGACGTGTTCTGTTATGTTACCTCCATGGACGTGTTCTGTTATGTACCCTCTATGGACGTGTTCTATTATGTACCCTCTATGAACGTGTTCTATTATGTACCCTCTATGAACGTGTTCTATTATGTACCCTCTATGGACGTGTTCTGTTATGTTACCTCTATGGACGTGTTCTGTTATGTACCCTCTATGGACGTGTTCTATTATGTACCCTCTATGGACGTGTTCTATTATGTACCCTACATTGACATAGATTTTATCGTGTTGCCTTTTTATTTTTTTATAGAAGTTAGGTAACTTTTAGACCAGGGGTGGGCTAATGTTTTGAGTCGCGGGACAAAGTGTGTTCGTAAATATGATATGCTGGCCGGACCAAGAGCAGATGAATGTAGTGTTGCCAGTAAACATAATTTAAATTGAAGGTAAACGTCATAACGAGTTGCGGGCCGCGAGCCGGATAGTATCACCACCCTGCAGGCCGTAGTTTGCCCATGCCTGAATACAAAATGTGTTTTACAGGCTGTTTTAGACTGAATACAAAATGTGTTTTACAGGCTGTTTTAGACTGAATACAAAATGTGTTTTACAGGCTGTTTTAGACTGAATACAAAATGTGTTTTACAGGCTGTTTTAGACTGGATACAAAATGTGTTTTACAGGCTGTTTTAGACTGGATACAAAATGTGTTTTACAGGCTGTTTTAGACTGGATACAAAATGTGTTTTACGGGCTGTTTTACAGCTTATGCATTCACTTTTACAAGAAACATAAATTTGAAAGTATATTTTATTTTGATTGTTTTTATGCACCGATAAGTCATTACTGGATCAGGTACATTACAACCAATCACTGATAAGTCATTACTGGCCCACATATCAGCCAATTAATATCAACAAAACAAATCATTGATATAATGTTTTACGTTGTTAATATTGTGCCCGCCGCGCTCACTAAGTTGACTTGAGCTAGTGCTCACTCCTCTGAGCTAGTGCTCTCATCAAATGTTATAGTTACCTCTTGTTATAGTGCTCTCATCAAATGTTATAGTTACCTCTTGTTATAGTGCTCTCATCAAATGTTATAGTTACCTCTTGTTATTGTGCTCTCATCAAATGTTATAGTTACCTCTTGTTAGTTTTTTTTGTTGCAACAATATTTTATATCCCAATTAGTAACAAACCATTGAAAAATTAAAAAAAAAAAACTTGCTGTGGAAACAATAGACGAGAGCAAGGGGAGGAAAAAAAAGTTAACATTATTCTATTTGCCGTGACACTGTAAGGGGAGACGATTGTACCGACACTGACCTGACGATGGACATCACCGGCCACTATCCTGTACTGCCCAAGGGGAGAGAATTGGCACGAGGAAGGGGGAGAGAAAGCGCTCTGTGTTTATTGTAATCTCCAATAGTTTTTGACGTGTGTGAGGGATGAGTTGTGTGAATACAGATGTGAGGGGAGAGGATTCTCGCTCTCCCTTTTTTTTCCTGCTGGTTTATCTCCCTTGAGATCTGTGTAAATTTTTGTTGGATGGGTGATAAAGCTCTTGCTTTAAATGTTTGAAAATAAAATACACGTTTGTTAAAGCTAGAAGCTAAAGGCCAAGTACGTCAGGTTGTGTATGTTTATGTTATTTCACCTAACTGCTTGTATGATTGGACTTCTCTTCATTGTGTTTACAAAAACAAAACGCATACATTTCATTCCAGCAATGGTCTCTATAGAACACCACGTCGCTTCATGAATTCAAATTTTCTGAATAAAAATGTCCTTGCTAGTTGTAAATAGTGGTTTTAATAAGTAATAGTTGTGTTAATAAGTAATAGTTGTTTTAATAAGGAATAGTTGTGTTAATAAGTAATAGTTGTTTTATTAAGTAATAGTTGTGTTAATAAGTAATAGTTGTGTTAATAAGGAATAGTTGTGTTAATAAGGAATAGTTGTGTTAATAAGTAATAGTTGTTTTATTAAGTAATAGTTGTGTTAATAAGTAATAGTTGTTTTAATAAGGAATAGTTGTGTTAATAAGTAATAGTTGTTTTATTAAGTAATAGTTGTTTTATTAAGTAATAGTTGTGTTAATAAGGAATAGTTGTGTTAATAAGGAATAGTTGTGTTAATAAGTAATAGTTGTGTTAATAAGGAATAGTTGTGTTAATAAGGAATAGTTGTGTTAATAAGTAATAGTTGTGTTAATAAGTAATAGTTGTGTTAATAAGGAATAGTTGTGTTAATAAGTAATAGTTGTGTTAATAAGTAATAGTTGTGTTAATAAGGAATAGTTGTGTTAATAAGTAATAGTTGTGTTAATAAGCAATAGTTGCAAGGCCGTAGCCGGGGGGGGCTAGGGGGCTGCAGCCCCCCCCCCCCAAATTAATTCTAAAAATCAAAATTTATTATAAAACACACTTCTTTATCATTGTGTTCCAATTTTTTCTTATATAAAGCTCTCCGCACAGCCCCCCCCCCAAGCCGCACAATCCCCCTCCCCCCCAGAAAAAAATCCTGGCTACGGACTATTATAGTTGTGTTAATAAGTAATAGTTGTTTTAATAAGGAATGGTGGTGTTAAAAAGTAATAGTTGTGTTAATAAAAAAATAGTCAGTGATTTTAATAAATGCAAAAATCAAACAATTTGATAGATTGTAGCTCAAAACACAATAGAACCTTATAAGTGAAACAATTTAACTACATGCAGTTCAAAACACAATCTTCACTTCTCAACAAAACCTTTTTAACATTGCTCGAACTTCTCACACCAGGACTTTAAAAATTGATTCCCTCATTAATGAATAAATTAGTAGATCTGATGAAAGTCCACGACTACTTGCATAGGTGCATTAACCACGTCCGGACCTAAACATTAGTTTAGAAAACTTTTTGTCCCAATTATCTAAACGTCCAGACCTAGACAAATACATTAGTTTAGAAAACATTTTGGTCCAATTTGTCTGAAAGTAAACAGATACATGTTTGGTCCAATGTATCTTAACATCCAGACCAAAATGTAAACCAAATTTAATATGAGGATTTATTGGTGGTGGATGTGATGTACAATGCTGAAAGAAGAATGAACAAATCAAACATAATAAAGTGGGTTTGTAAATCACACATAATTAATTGGGTTGTAAATCACAAATAATCACATGGGTTGTAAATCACACACAATTAAACGTGTTGTAAATCACACATAATTAATTGGGTTGTAAATCACAAATAATTACGTGGGTTGTAAATCACACATAATAAAGTGGGCTATAAATCAAACATAATGAAGTGATGACGTACATTTATTTATTGTACACGTATTTAATATACATACTTGTCCAACTTTACTTTTTTTAAATCTTGTAAATCAATTTTTGACCACTTCCGTGGAATGTAATCTTTTACAATTCTTACATTTTTACACTTGCATCTTCTCAATGACAAAATAATATTTGAATACTTAACGGTGTTTTTAAGAAGACAATATTTGTGCAGTAGTGAATGACTGTTTTTAGTAAAGTTCATAACCTGACAAAATTATGTCATAAAGTATTTAGGATTCGGTTTGTCTTAAAAGTAAATTATACTGTAAATGGCTACACTCACACAAACACAAGATGAAATTAATAACCAGGATTGACGTCGACGGGCCTGTGGCGTCACCATTATTGACACCTTGAAACGAGTGCCGGGCTGGATTAAACAGTCCGACGGGCCGTACGTGGAACATGACTGGACTAAGACAAACGCATCGTTGTCCGGTTAATCTTGAGACAATATAAACTAAACCGGTCATTCAACAGACTGAACCTTTTTTTTTTCTTCTTTTGATTTTTTTAATAATTTTAAAGGAGTTGGATTGTTTTATATTCTAAAAAGTCATGAGATTAGATCAAATCTGACTTCATTTGAGCTTCAACAGATTGAATTATATTTCGTTAATGTGTCATCAAATTACCATAGAGATATTTTGATAAAGCATAATATATATATATATATCTATATGAAGTCCCCTTAATGTCTCTTGACATCACAGACTCATCAATCACTGTTTACTTTGTGACTTACCTCAGGGAGTACTCTATATTTCATACTATATGCAAAGTTTATCTTTGGGGATTCCCCTGTATTATGACACTCATTCGATTTTGGGGATGACTTTATAATAATGTAAGGTATTGGATTCAAAGTTTATCTTTGTTAAATTATGGAAGTTTTTCTTTGAGAACCACACACTATATTTTCCATTGTATTCAGCAATATAATTGAGAACTGATTTATGTTGTCTATCGTATTTAACTAATTCAAAGAATATCTATACTTTAATTTATCCATTATATTCAAGGCATATCTATGGCAACTACTTTACATCATCCATCATATTCAAGGCATATCTATGGCAACTACTTTATGTTTTCCAAAGCATTCAACATTCAAAGTTTATAGAATCAATAGTCAAATTGAAAGGTTTTTATTTTTGTCCTATGCACAACTCAGTTCTTCTCTCCCCATCTCCCAGCTCAAGTTAACTGTTGAGCTCAGCTAGACAAACACTGACAAACTAAGATGTGAAGTTGACATCTCCTCGACTTCCACCCCCCCCCCTTTCCCCACTACTATCACCCATGACCCGCTCCCCCCCCCCCCCCCAAGTTTTACTGATGGTTTCTTGTGTTGTTTTTGTTTTTTTTTAAATGGTCCAGAAGTGTGGATTAGAAGCGCTGGGTGTTCAATATTTAATGTTGGTGAAATACTAAGACATTCACCCCGAGACTCAAATGTCATTTCACAATCAGATACTTGATTCTTGGATCTCGTTTCTCGTGTGTTGTGGCTGGTCTCTTCAAAAAAAAATGATTTCCATCTCCACATGTGGCGAACATTTCCAGAGTAGGGACTAACAGTTCCTTGTGACATTCTCTCAAGTCTGTAGCTCATTTTTTTTAAAAATAAAAATGAAAACATTTGATGGTTTTGATATTGAAACATTTCGATACAGTGAATACTATACAGATAGTTCTTGATGAGATGTGTCGCCATTGATGATAAGATAACAGTAATAAAATTAATTCTTTGAGTCAATGATTATAAGACACACTTAAATATCTCTGTTTAAAGAGTTATAACAGTACGAAAGAAAATACCAAAGAATATTTCAGTTATTCCTATTAAATCATACAACAGCCCCAACAATATCTCAATACTTCCTTAAAACACATACAACAGCCAAGAATACTTCAATAATTCCATTAAACTCATATGACAGTAACAATATTTCAATAATTCCCTTAAACTCCTACAACAGCCAATTATATTTCAATAACTCTTTTAAACTCATACAAATAAATAAAAAAAAAAACTAAATCAGTTTTCTTAAGTAAAATATTATTTGAAAGTAAATTCGTTGTATTTGTACAAATACATGTAATAATTTTAAAAAAAATTAGTGACGGTAAACATTATTTTTCAATGACCTTTTTAAATACATGTATATGTATAAATAATGAACATTTTAATTAACTCTGACCGGAACATTCTCGCTCTTTCTATATGGACATCATTTATATAAACTGCCACTGTTTGTGTTTTCAAATACATTTTGGTAACATAGGCTTAATTCTGATATTGGACGTCACAAGTGAACTAAACCTCAAAGTGAAGTCGCTGGTTTTTTTTAATTGACCAACACCTTTATGTGCCACTGTGCAGAGAACATACCAACACCTTTATGTTCCACTGTGCAGAGAACATACCAACATCTTCTAACGGTCTGTCTGTCTGTGTGAGTTTTGACAGATTTAGTCAAGTTACAAGTATTACATTTCATTCCCTACGGGCAGTCTGCTCGTCTTTTACGTCTGCTTGTCTTTTACGTCTATTTGTCTTTTACGTCTGCTTGTCTTGTACGTCTGCTTGTCACGTGTGATAGAAATCACCCCTAATCGTCAAAATGTGCATTAAAGTTTCCACTTCCAGTATCTTGTGTGTAATGTAGAGTGTGTAACAGAGTCAATTTTTTCCCCTTTTTCTATCCTGGCAACCCTAACGTGAATTCTGTAGACCAGTGCTTCCCAAACTTACGACATCCGTCTACCACTTGTTTATATTTCCGTAATATTGAGTACCCCTAATAAATGAAAATAAAACTTGCATTGAGTGTTTTTTACGGTCGTGGTTTTCCTTCCTTCACTTCAGCTATGCATGTTTACCAGATGTTCTCAGCCCGGTGCAGCGTGTACCCCCGTCACAGTCTTCGAGAACCACTGCTGTAGACAAATAATATGACATCCAAAAAACTCAAATTGTTATCGGGTCAGTGGCGTAGGACGGATATTGCGGGTTGTGCGGCCACACAGGGCGCCGAACTAGAAAGGGGCGCCAAAAGAGCGCATTTAAATATCTCTTCTGTTTTCAGAATGGGGAGAGGGCGCCAGACATTGTACCTCGCACAGGGCGCCACTATAGTTACTGATAACTGTTTTATGCTTAACAGAACAGGTTAATGCCAAAATTACAGAACTGGTGGGGCACTACTTCTAAATGGCGTGAAGTCGCAGCTTGTCAATGTTCATGAATAAAGGTATCCACAAACCAAAGCGAATTTCGCTTATCTAGGTAACTCGCGAAATTCGCCCCTCTTTCGCGGCAATGTATTTATATGGAGATGCTCAAACCGCGGAAAATTTCCGCGGTGGTGCAGAGAAATTTCGCGGCATCGCTTCTTGCAGAGTGTTTTCGCGTTTCGCGAGTGTAAACAATCCAAAATGGCTGCCTAGAAACATCAACTCAAATGAAAATCAAGGTTGAAATTGATATAAATGTCTTAAAATTAGCAAATGAGACTTACATTTATATATAGAAACATGAATTATATCAGATTATACCAAAAAAGTAAGTGGGTTTTTTTTTCACTTTTCACTTGTAAAATACAATAACTGTAGAAAATGTATAATAAGAAGAAAATGTCTGCCGACGTCTTCAAACAAAAAAAAAAAAAATTAAAAAAATCATTATGTCCGGTCTTCTGACGCCCACTTTCGCTTCGCCTAGGTCAGTGGTTGGCAAAGTGCGGCTCCGGAGCCGCACATGGCTCTTTGGCTCCTTTAGTGCGGCCCTGGCATTTAGTTTTATTTAGTGTACTATTTATTTAGTGTAATAAAATTTAGTGTAATAAAAGTTTACTAAACAAGCAGATTTGGCTCCCACTTTTTTTTTAGTTGTTGTAATGTTCATATTTGGTGCTTTGGCTGATAAGTTTGCCGACCATTAACCTAGGTGTTGCGAGGGTTTTGCGCGCTTAGAAAAATCAAACACGAGAAATAGCGCAGCGGAAAGTTTCGCTTTGGTTTGTGGATACCTTAATAAATATGGATGCCCATCTAGATATATGGATTATCTATTTATGTATTGCTACTTATCAACTAATGTAAAAACATATTAAATTCAGAATATTGTAATTACTCACGCCGTAAATATTAATTATGATAATTTACATCAATATTTATTTATTTATTTACATCAATTTCTATGATCTAATGAAATATTTTGTTGAGTTTTTTTTTTTTTTGAGTTTTTTTTTAAAGTTTTTTTTATATAAACATACTTGTGGTTTTTTTACTTTTAGTTTTGAAAGAGTAAACTTTCTAATGTTTATACACACTGTAACATAAGTGAATTAATTACGGAGTACACCATTGGCAATAGTTGCCTCAATGAGCAGATCTGTGGGTATAACGGAGCACACCATTGGCAATAGTTGCCTCAATGACAGATCTGTGGGTATAACGGAGTACACCATTGACAATAGTTGCCTCAATGACAGATCTGTGGGTATAACGGAGTACACCATTGACAATATTTGCCTCAATTAGGTCATGTGCAGACACGTGAACTAAAGTATTGTTCTGTTACATCTTTCTGTGGCTGTACGTTTCTAAGTAACACTACTGGCGCCCAAACCTTCAACATTATATTATGTTCAGGAGTGCCTGGAGTATTGGCGCCCAAACCACCAACATTATATTATGTTCAGGAGTGCCTGGAGTATTGGCGCCCAAACCACCAACATTATATTATGTTCAGGAGTGCCTGGAGTATTGGCGCCACAACCACCAACATTATATTATGTTCAGGAGTGTCTGGAGTATTGGCGCCACAACCACCAACATTATATTATGTTCAGGAGTGCCTGGAGTATTGGCGCCCAAACCACCAACATTATATTATGTTCAGGAGTGTCTGGAGTATTGGCGCCACAACCACCAACATTGTATTATGTTCAGGAGTGCCTGGAGTATTGGCGCCACAACCACCAACATTATATTATGTTCAGGGGTGCCTGGAGTATTGGCGCCCCAACCACCAACATTATATTATGTTCAGGAGTGCCTGGAGTATTGGCGCCACAACCTTGAACATTATATTATGTTCAGGAGTGTCTGGAGTATTGGCGCCACAACCACCAACAATATATTATGTTCAGGAGTGTCTGGAGTATTGGCGCCACAACCACCAACATTATATTATGTTCAGGAGTGTCTGGAGTATTGGCGCCCAAACCACCAACATTATATTATGTTCAGGAGTGCCTGGAGTATTGGCGCCACAACCACCAACATTATATTATGTTCAGGAGTGCCTGGAGTATTGGCGCCACAACCACCAACATTATATTATGTTCAGGAGTGTCTGGAGTATTGGCGCCACAACCACCAACATTATATTATGTTCAGGAGTGCCTGCAGTATTCAGAGTAAGGAAATACTCTACCTGAAAGATTACACAGACTGATATGTGTTGGCCTGGTAAGGGAATCTTTGAGGTGAAATGTTTATATTTGTAACTTCTAGAGATGTCCTTTATTGGTGTCAGGGTAGCTCTTTCCCTCAACCATAACACGCTGTATTTGTGGAGATTTCCTTCATTCAGTTAATTATTCTGAAGAACGCTATGAAAGCTATTCGTGAGGACACAGTTCGTTTAATCTAATCTTTAAGCCACAACAGAATATGTGTATGTGAGAACCAAGCTCTTGTCATTCTATAGTGTGAATACACGGCCGAATTTAGACTTAATAAGGTCCTAAGATATTTGAGATATGGGGCCCTTTTTAAGTCTAGATAATATATGTTAGTGCCAAATATTTAAGTATATATGACAATTGCTCACTCGGACAATTTTTTTTATGGGGGGGGCCCAAAGAAAGTGGTAGCCCTAATCCATAGCTTGTGTAGCTTATACGTAAATCCTGGACTGTATGCATATAGCAATTTGTTCAGCCGAAAATGTTAAACTTCGTGAGCAAGTCCATCATTTTGCATATTATATTTTCAGATGAAATTCACGACTGATAAGGTCTCGGCGATAGTGACCCCCCCCCCCTTTTTTTTTTACTCGTAAGGTCATGTCATTCCATTTAGGACTGCAGGTAAAGGTAATAAGTAGGTCAGGTGCCGCCATAATGATGTAAGTAGGTCATTGAGACTTACGTACGCTCGTGCATTTGACGCGGTCCTCCAGTGAACGACCATGGTGATATCACAACAAGTTCCGCGAAATCAGTGTCTTTTTTGCCATCTTTCAAGTGACAGTACTAAACAGCTCATAGTAACTTCTTATTTCGTCCCATGGAATTTAGTCTCTCGGATTTAGTATTTACAAACAGATTAACTAAAACTGGTTTAATAAAGTTCCGAAGAAAGGATCAGTATTATCATGAGGATCTGTATTATCATGAGGATCTGTATTATCATGAGGATCTGTATTATCATGGGGATCTGTATTATCATGGGGATCTGTATTATCATGAGGATCTGTAATATCATGAGGATCTGTATTTTCATGAGGATCTGTATTATCATGAGGATCTGTATTATCATGAGGATCTGTATTTTCATGAGATAAAATCTGATCATAAGCTGATATGAAGAAACCGGCAGAGAATGTTTTTATAATAGGTAGCTTACTGTCAGGCCTACATTCTAATCCCAGCAGATGTGTGTAAAACTAATATATTACATTAAGTGTTTAGTTTGATAATGTGTAACATCTTTACCTTACTTTGCTCTGATTGTTAGTACTGTGTTAAATAATGTAGATGACACATCCACTTATATGCAGAGATAGAGTTCTGTGGCTTCTGTCCACATTATTACAAATCTTATTCAAATTTAACTTCGTGCTGTTTAATGTTTTAAGTAAAAAATTCCGGTTATGTCATTATAAAATATCACGAAGTAACGCTCCCTTTAAATTCCACCCCTTGCCTAACATTATCCTTCCAACCTCTAATAGAACGAATCTAGAATATTATTTTACTTTAATTTACTTTTATAATTTTACTTAGAATTGGAATCTAATAGTATGACACATTCTAAAAGACGAAAATCCATAATAAATAATTAAAAAGTTTTTCCCACTTTAAAAATATCATAACTGGGACACATTAATTACCCCACTCTGATATCGTCTATGTAGAATAAACTTTAATTGTAAATGTATCCCATGACTTTTAAAAGGTTAACACATTTTTATTAGATCAATTACATTACAGAAAGTTTTCCTTCTCTTAAAAGTTATTTTGAAAGTCAAATTTACAATCATATTAAAAGTCAGACAACAAAATCTATGTTATTCCATATATAAATGTCCATTTTAAACCCTCATGACTTAAGGAAAATATATATATACTAGCTGTACCCTGCAAAACCTTTGCATAGAGCTATATCCCCTTATGCTTGATCGGTAGGCTAGGTTATTTTTTGGTTTCGGGCAGATCCGATTTTTTTCATGGTTGTATTTTAAACTGGAATACTGTTGTATTAATTCTTTACTTTCGATTTAACGCACACTGGAAAAGAGTATTATTATATATGATATATAAACACAAATAACAGATATATAAACAATTAGCTGCGCAGGCTTGTTAAAGCAGGAACTAAGTCAGTATAGCAGCGAGCGGTCCAGAATTTGTTCAACGGGTTCATCACAGCCCTACAACAACCACACATCTGATATGAAAGTAAATAACCGTGTCACATGACTCCCTGATATAAACCTGTCTAAACTCTCCCTATTTATTGCTGGACAGCTGGACAGGCGATACGGGAATCTCCGATCCAGTTACTGGCACTAAATAAGGTGCTTGTCAAATAATTGTGTGTTGTTTTTTTTATCGCTGAACCGACCGACCTGGTTTCCGGTACAAACCGCTCTGTTCTGGTATTGTCCGATAGTCAGATGACCAACCAGTGGTTGACCAGGAGACCAGACTGGAGCCGATCATTAGCGTTCATGTAACGTAATGTTTCCTAACTTATATCGTACTATACCCGGCTAAAGCCTGTATGAAAATCACATGACATTTTGTAACAAAAGTCATATCTTTATATTTAGATAATTTGCTAATTTTCCTATTGCCCTAATTGCCCCAGGATATGAGACACTGATTTAAAGTGCCTTCCAGAATTTTTGTTTTCGTCATATTGACAAACCTTATTCAACCAATGGCATACTATCGATAATACGTTCATCCATCTTGATTTCCCCATTCTTTACACATTTTTACTATACTTTATAGTCAGATCAACCAATCATACTTATCGTACATTATTTCAACCAATCGAATTGCTCAAATACTCATAAACTTGGAATTCTTGCCTCGAATCCAAAACTCCTTTAGAATTTGAAAGTCAGACGTGTTGTTTTGTTTTAAAATCATAGTGTATTCCTAATACTAAAACAATTCATGAATGGATTTAATTCAGATTTGAATCTTTCAATGAATTTTAAAAATAGTGCATAACGAATGAGTGAAAAAGCAATCCTGGTACAGTAACCGGTACAGCATCTCTTTACTCTGAATACTCTAGGCACTCTTCGACATAATTTAACAATTCAGACATATATTTACTTTGTACTAGTTTTCTATTTAGTCTACTATTTATTAAATTCAACGATCATCTTCTGTCACAATAATATAAACAAGCAAATCAAAAAAAAGAACCCGCATAAACTGAATAAAAAACAAGAACAATAGTCGCTTTTTATTTTAGTGGCAAACCGTTTCAAATTACCTAGAAACCGTTATTTGTGATTGCATAGAAACCGTTATTTGTGATTACCTAGAAACCGTTATTTGTGTAACATCTTACTGTGTCGGCGTTCTCTTGTCTCTCCAGTAACACAAGCAAATTGTCCATCAGTTGACAATTAATTTGACCACAAACACCAAATGTTTAACTTAACCACTTCACTTCCAGTGAGTTCTGAAATTGGGAGCTTAAAACCCTAAGCCCCCCCCCTCCACCTTTTGTGTCATACTATTGGAGAATTTCCCAAGGCGAGAACAATTTTCCCTTGTCTGAATCTAGGGACTTTCTTTTTATCTTTGATAATAAACAGCCAAGCATCCTGGAGGATCAGGGGTGAGTGTAAGAGCTAGCCATTAAGTGGAATCAGTGGCCTTAGTGGACCAGTACTCACAGACCGTAGCATAGGCCACACCAGTTGACATTTTTAGTTAGGAGATTTAGTAAGGAGTTTTGTAAATGTAACATGGACTATGCAAGTTGAAAGTTTTTACTATAAGTTATGTAATTATTAGATGGTCCACACAAGTTGAATGTTTTAGTCTAGGACTTGTGTTATTATTAAGTAAACGTCCGGTTATCATGGCAACTATTAGAGTTATTTCAGTTGTTGTTTTTTTTAATAAAGTTGTGGTTTTCAAAGTTTGAGAATCTATGTATGCATAATAACATCTCTATCTGTCTAAATGTGACCAAACGATTCTGAAAAGTAAAAGAAGAAATTATTATTACAATTATTTACCCTTTTATTATTCTGTCACCGTAGGTTTTCTCTGCAAAACATGTTTCAAATGGTGAGTCCCTAAACAAAAAACATGTTTTAAATGGTGAGTCCCTAAACAAAAAACATGTTTTAAATGGTGAGTCCCTAAACAAAAAACATGTTTTAAATGGTGAGTTCCTAAACAAAAAACATGTTTTAAATGGTGAGTCCCTAAACAAAAAAACTTTCGCGAAGCGTACACATTTTAAAACCACTGTTATAAAGTAACAAATACTTTTAAAAGCCACTTTATAATAAATTGCTCTAAATGTAGTGATTAAAAGTAATTTTATTAAATGTGGGGAAATGTCAAATTGACACATGCCCAAAACTTTTCGAAGAGTTCCATGTATCTCCAGAAACCAAATTTGGCCGATTCTATCATATATCTATCTCTGTGGGTCGTATTTGGCCAACACTATTATATATCTGTGAGGTGTAATTGTCCGCCTTTGTTATATGTCTATCTCTGTCTGTTTATCGTCTACGTAGCCTATTTATGTAGTTATTTGTCTTTCTATCGACCACTTACAGTTAAACTTAATTTCTTTAATACCGCAGCGAATGGTACAATTGAATCCAATGTAAAATAGTCTCTATAATATTCCAATTAAAAATGTTTAAGACCAAATTTAAACTATCTACTTATTTGTGTATGTTTCTAGTGGAACGTCTCTATGTCATGGTCTTAGTTAAATTGAAAGTTCTGACAGGCTAAATAATTCATATTTTACATAAATATCGAGCTACCATTTCATAATAATGTTCTTTATAATCTGTATAAATTAACACTTTCTAATACTATTGTAAATGACGTTGTTGTATGAACTGGTTAATAATGAAAACTCAATTAATGTCCATGGTTCATACGATTTATTGACGACACAATAACATATAAACAGAATAAATCCAATGAATAATACTTGTTAACAATGAACTTAACTGATCAACTAAAACTTCTGATATGTACTCAAATACTCTCTCAACTTCTGAACTCAAATGACTTCACTGACTCGATTGACTCAATTCCCCTCCTTTCTCAACTGAAAATCGTCTTTATATAATTTCCTTCCATCCATCTCGAACATTCCACATCGCTCTGTCTCACACTCATTTAGTCAATACAATTTACAAATAAACAACATATTTATTTTCTATAAATATCTAGAATAATAAACAACATATTTATTTTCTATAAACATCTCGAATCTTGACCCCGTGCCCACATGTTGACCTGGTTGGCCAAGCTCCAAAGATACACACACACCTGTGTGCGTAGTACTCCTAACTATACCATGACAACTATATACCAAAATTTTCATTTTAATTCAGATTTCTTCATGAAAAAATTAAGTAGTTATACTAGTTTTATATTTCTATAGATCACCATTGGTTAATATTTATCTTTCTATCTGACTTATCTCACTTTTCCCCGTTATTTAACAGAAAACGTAAAATTACGATAATGATACCTCGATATTTTGCGTCAAAACTAAATTACAAAGTCACAAAAAAAACAGAGAGAAGATAATCCTCTAAAAATGGATACATTTAGAAAGTAATTTTAACGTGGCCTTAGATATATATATATATTAAAGTGACCATTTAACATAGGAATCAACGGACATTTCCGATTTCTGGCACCATTTACGGCGGTCGTCATGGAGATGACCTTAGCTGCAAATCGTCTTATAGTTCCTGGTATCTATACTATATGTCTAACTAAGCCTTTCATTTTACAAGCATTGAGGTCCTTTGACGTTTCTTTCTGTTAATACACAGGCAACTTTTACCGATAACACAAACATAACATACAGTATTAAAGTTAAGTTATGTTTCATTAATAAAATGAAATAACATGAAAAAATTAAAACAATAGATAAAATATTTCTAATCATCCCTGGTAATATTTATTTCAACTGCCTTGTACGGAGATTAGATCTTGTCGGGGGGGGGGGGGTAGACATTGAAACCAGTGCGGCATGCGTGCTAGAATCTCCTCCATTTTGTCAAACAGAACACATCATTTAGGGAGGTGAGCGTGTGCCCAGCATTCTACTGGAAGACATCAATGTTTGATTTTTTTAATTTCTTGCATTACGGGGAAATATAACAAAGATCGATGCATTTTGCAAAAGGAATCTATTTATTTTATTTTCGGTTTAGAATTCTAAATGAAATCAGTACCCTACATTTTTAATGACATGCGTAGACTCTTAAATATCTGGTCAGTAACATGGCGGAAAACCGAAATCCGGATATTTCGGAGCGATGAAGAATTTTTTTATTTGGTTACAGTTATATGTCATTATAAATTCTCTTTACATTTCGTCTTAAGTAAAAATTTTGAAGGGAGGGTATATTTTGGTAATTTTTTTCATTATTTAACCATCTGTTTTGACAATACATTGCTACTCACTTGTTAATATTATTAAGATGCAGCCGTGGCTAGAAATTGATAAACAACAGTTCAAGGGTTGGTAGACCCCCAATGACAAGAGACGCTGAATCAAACTATTAGCCCTGTAACTACAAAGGCCAACGGGGCTTTAGCTAACTGTCTCTGGAATAAGGAAGATTTTCTGTTCAGCACCTCTGACAGTTGTGAGAACTAGCGCGTGCTGTTTAGCGGGTGACCCCCACTATCTCTCCTCGCTGACCATATCTCTCTGGAGATCGCTGGACAATTTCTGAAGGCTGGGCTTATCACACAGAATAATTTGTATCATTGATTTTTGTTTCTTAAAGGACACTCCCATTCTTCAAGTTATAGCATCTTGACGAAACAATTTCTTATAAAAAAAAAACCCGCAGAACAAAAACACAAAACATTCAGTACGGAACATAGATAATAAAGTACAGAACATAAAACATTCAGTACGGAACATAGATAATAAAGTACAGAACATAAAACATTCAGTACGGAACATAGATAATAAAGTACAGAACATAAAACATTCAGTACGGAACATAGGTAATAAAGTACAGAACATAAAACATTCAGTACGGAACATAGATAATAAAGTACAGAACATAAAACATTCAGTACGGAACATAGATAATAAAGTACAGAACATAAAACATTCAGTACGGAACGTAGATAATAAAGTACAGAACATAAAACATTCAGTACAGAACATAAAACATTCAGTACGGAACGTAGATAATAAAGTACAGAACATAAAACATTCAGTACAGAACATAAAACATTCAGTACGGAACGTAGATAATAAAGTACAGAACATAAAACATTCAGTACGGAACGTAGATAATAAAGTACAGAACATAAAACATTCAGTACGGGACGTAGATAATAAAGTACAGAACATAAAACATTCAGTACGGAACGTAGATAATAAAGTACAGAACATAAAACATTCAGTACGGAACGTAGATAATAAAGTACAGAACATAAAACATTCAGTACGGAACGTAGATAATAAAGTACAGAACATAAAACATACAGTACGGAACATAAAACTTATAGTACGGAACGTAGATAATAAAGTACAGAACATAAAACATTCAGTACGGAACGTAGATAATACAGTACGGAACATAAAACATATAGTACGGAACGTAGATAATAAAGTACAGAACATAAAACATACAGTACGGAACATAAAACTTATAGTACGGAACGTAGATAATAAAGTACAGAACATAAAACATACAGTACGGAACGTAGATAATAAGGTACAGAACATAAAACATTCAGTACGGAACGTAGATAATAAAGTACAGAACATAAAACATTCAGTACGGAACGTAGATAATAAAGTACAGAACATAAAACATTCAGTACGGAACGTAGATAATAAAGTACAGAACATAAAACATACAGTACGGAACATAAAACTTATAGTACGGAACGTAGATAATAAAGTACAGAACATAAAACATTCAGTACGGAACGTAGATAATACAGTACGGAACATAAAACATATAGTACGGAACGTAGATAATAAAGTACAGAACAGAAAACATACAGTACGGAACATAAAACTTATAGTACGGAACGTAGATAATAAAGTACAGAACATAAAACATTTAGTACTGAACATAAAGCATACATTACGAAACCTAGATCATAAAGAACAGAATATAAAATATACTTTGTGGGAAAAAATTCCGTACGGAACACAAAACATATAGTAAAAAATATAGAAAAGAAAGTACAGAATATAAATCATACAGTAGAGAACATAAATCATACCGTACAGAACTTGAAACATACAGAATAGAACAGAACATATCACGTACAGAACAGATCCACAAAGCATACAGTACGGAACATAAAACTAGTTCTATCCCCTGAAGACTTCAAGACATGTCATAGCCGATCCAGCTGATCAATTTGACTTCAATTAAACAAATTATTGTTTGCACATCTGTGCAGTATCGCCATGAAGTTTATCTTCCATGAGTGAATTATTTGTTAAACGTCATAATTTTTTTAAGTCCCTGTAAGGCTGGGTGGTTTATCTCTTGGATCCTATGAACCACAATGGAAATGTTATTGTAGTGCCCTTCTTTCATCCTCCTCCCCCCATAGCCGATAGTGCAATGACCATGGAGGCACCACAGGAACTCTAACTGTAACCTGAACAAATCCCTTTGGTCCTCAGTCGATCGATTTACCGCACGTTCATCTCACGAACGTCATATAGAAAACATCAAATCAATGAATTTGAAAATAACACTGGACCGCATCTGAAAGTAAATTGAACACATGTCAATATAATGAGGTCCGTACGGCACGCATAGTGATATAATAAGTTATATAAAACAGTATAGAGGTTAGAGTACAGCCGGACTCATATGTTTTGGGTCACAGACGTATTCAAATGTTTACGTAACTACGACAACAAACAACGCTAACATATAAATGATCGTGTAAATGCCGGCGGAATCTCAAAGTGCGCACCTTCGAATCTTAAAGTACGCTCCTTTGAATCCCCAAGTACGCACCTTCGAATCTCAAATTACGCACCTTTGAATCCCAAAGTACGCACCTTCGAATCTCAAATTACGCACCTTTGAATCCCAAAGTACGCACCTTCGAATCTCAAATTACGCACCTTCGAATATCCAGATGCCCCTTCAACAGCAAACAAATTATATTCTAGCCAATCTCAGTTGACTGGAAAGGGTTTGAAGCTTTCTCATATGGATAGGGCTCCATACACACTCGTCATGTAGATAGCATCGAAGACAAGAGCTTGACGATCTGCTTGTAAGTTTAACGCAGCTCATCTGAAATATCATCTTTGACATCATCTGAAATATCATCTTTGACATCTTGTGTAATATCATCTTTGACATCACCAAAAATGCGTTTATTTACTTTTGAAATATGTTTTGGTTCAAGACATTCAGTCATTGAGTTACTTTGATAAATGACGTCACCATCAATGGTACATGTATATAGCTACTAGTCCTAAACAATAAATTGTGTAAAAAAAGGTTTAGAAAGGCTACCATTTAGAAAGGCTTAGAAAGGCTACCGTTTAGAAAGGTTTAGAAAGGCTACCGTTTAGAAAGGTTTAGAAAGGCCTAGAGATGGCTGACTGAAGATCAAATAATGTCAGTTTATTGGCCAAATGCTAGACAATTATGCTGAAATATGTTGGACAATGATATTGATGTATTGTTTGACATACTGACATAATGTTAGACAATGATATTGACAGAATGTTAGATAAATATTTTGACAGAATGTTAGACAATGATATTGACAGAATGTTAGATAATGACATTGATGTATTGTAAGACATATTGACAGAATGTTAGACAATGATATTAACAGAATGTTAGACAATGATATTGATGTATTGTAAGACATATTGACATAATGTTAGACAATGATATTGACAGAATATTAGACAATGATATTGACAGAATGTCAGGCAATGATATTGATGTATTATAAGACATATTGACATAATATTAGACAATGATATTGATGTATTGTAAGACATATTGACATAATGATAAAAAATGATATTGACAGAATGTTAGACAATGATATTGACAGATAATCTGACACACTGGTATAATAGTTCTTCCGTACGAATGGCCAAGTGCTTGACTGTCAACCTAACAGTCTTGGGTTTGATACTTAGTGAGAACCAAGGGGAACTTTCCAGGTGAAATTCGGCGTAAAGTATCCTAAGACATTATTTAGAGAAGTAAAGGCGGCTGGGCATTGTGCTAATGCCGTGATACCAAAAACAAATGAACTGTACACTTCATCCGCTAAGTGAACTTTATTTTAACTATTAACAATCGAATTATTACCATTGAGTAAACCATATTGTCCCTCAGTCTTTGTCACTCGGCTACAGGCGTGAATTAAGGTCACTTTCGGCCATATATGTCACTTTCGGCCATAAAGGTCAGTTTCAGCCAATAAGGTCACTTTCGGCCATAAAGGTCACTTTCGGCCATTAAGGTCAGTTTCGGCCATTAAGGTCAGTTTCGGCCATTAAAGTCACTTTCGGCCATAAAGGTCGATTGAAGCCCCAAGCGCAAAAGAAAAATTGGAACTCCCCTGATAAGAGAGGCGGTGAATATAATATTGCTTGTGTAAAGTTGGTTTTAATGGCACCTTCCGACGCTTGGGATCAGAGCGCGTGCCCATTAGATCTGCCCCTGTCCGTTATGGATCTGCCCCTGTCAGTTATAGATCTGCCCCTGTCCGTTATGGATCTGCCCCTGTCCGTTATAGATCTACCCCTGTCCGTTATAGATCTGCCCCTGTCCGTTATTGATCTGCCCCTGTCCGTTATAGATCTGCCCCTGTCAGTTATAGATCTACCCCTGTCAGTTATAGATCTGCCCCTGTCCGTTATGGATCTGCCCCTGTCCGTTATGGATCTGCCCCTGTCCGTTATGGATCTGCCCCTGTCAGTTATGGATCTGCCCCTTCCGTTATGGATCTACCCCTGTCAGTTATGGATCTGCCCCTGTCCGTTATGGATCTGCCCCTTCCGTTATGGATCTGCCACTGTCTGTTATGGATCTGCCCCTGTCAGTTATGGATCTGCCCCTGTCCGTTATAGATCTGCCCCTGTCTGTTATGGATCTGCCCCTGTCCGTTATGGATCTGCCCCTGTCCGTTATGGATCTGCCCCTGTACGGTATCATTATTATTTTTAAAATTATAATTTCAATGAAAAAGATTGAATGTTGAAATATTCCATGATTAATTTGTTGTTTTTGTCAAAGAAGTATCAAGATTTTTTTACAGTCATTTACTGAACGATTTTTTTTTCCATTTAACATGGCGTCACAAACGATTCCTTCCCGAGTACTTTAGTATCGGCCTGTAGTGAGTGAGTGAGTGAACTGTACCACTGGTGGACAAGGGATCAGTCAAGTGAGAGTTGGAATGTTAAAGTGAAATGTATTGAAAATGTAAAGGCTGGGTGGGATAAATGAAAGTTTACGTGGATGAGTATTCTAATGTATTGAGCTACAACTTACGTTCATAAATTAGGTTATGCTGAATATGTATACACACAATAAGAAGGGTGGGAGGGGGGGGAGATGTAGTTACAACATCGTAATCAATACTTGGAATCGTGTTAATATTTCTACAGTCGCGATATGACCATAGAAAGTAAAGCCGAGTTTGGTGCCAAGTGGTTCAACCATCGCCACCGACTAAATCAAAGAGAGCTTGCCGGTTGGCCACTTGTACAATGTTGGCCAGATAAAGAAAAAAAATCATTTCTATTTGAACACAAAAGAGTTGGCACAAAAAAAAAAACTGGACAGCGCCTTCTCGTTTCTGTTGCCAGATTTTTTATTTATTTATTTTTTTTTCAAAAAAGTTGGATCATTTTCTCGGAGAAAAACGTTGGATTAAATCCCTTCTGTGGAGGCAATCAGCTGGATACACTTATTTAACGGGAGACTCTTTCTGGAAACTTTTTTTTTTTTATAATGCTGCAATCTGTCAAATATTAAACTGCTAGGACTAGAATAAATTGACAGGTTTATATTGTACTTGTATTGGATGTGTGACAACTCATGCGGTATACTTGTAAGAACATTTTTTTTTATAAAAGACGTTATCATCATATTTATGGAGTCTCTGCCAGCACACAATTTCTGACCTGTCCTACCAAGACTGTGAGTATTTACTGATTCTAGATATATCTGACAACTTTTAAGTTATGATCATAGCAGAGATAGGTTACTTGGTACTTGTATTATCGTATTTGTCTGTATTCGAGTACTACTCAAGTATATTTTTGAAGTTCTTTTATTTCTAATTGTATATACACCTTGGGAACTTTGTATATTAACTAATACTTGCAAAAGTTTTAAAGTACTGTCTAAGAGAAATGTATAAACGTTCTGATAAATTACATTCTCTTATCTGTTTTAGAATAATGCATGAAAGTCCAACTAACTTACATTCTTATATTTTATCATTCATCATCATATGATGCAGTATTTACTTCTTTAATATGCAGCACTGTTTCTGACCGTTGCAACAGCACTGTTTCTGACCGTTGCAACAACATTGTTTCTGACCATTGCAACATAAAATTAAGACCTACAACTCCATCACTCCAAATAGATGATTAACATTATAGAGAGATAGTTAGTACCCTTATGCAACTTCTCAATAATATAGAAAGTTATCTTTACAATGACCTCTCAATAATATAGAAAGTTGTCCTTACAATGACCTCTCAATAATATAGAAAGTTATCCTTATAATGACCTCTCAATAATATAGAAAGTTATCTTTACAATGACCTCTCAATAATATAGAAAGTTATTTTTACAATGACCTCTCAATAATATAGAAAGTTATCCTTACAATGACCTCTCAATAATATAGAAAGTTATCCTTATAATGACCTCTCAATAATATAGAAAGGTATCCTTATAATGACCTCTCAATAATATAGAAAGTTTCCTTATAATGACCTCTCAATAATATAGAAAGTTATCCTTACAATGACCTCTCAATAATATAGAAAGTTATCCTTACAATGACCTCTCAGTAATATAGAAAGCCATATCGTATTTAGGTTCTAGGCATAAAAATGAAAAGATGTTTGGGAAGTTCGTGCTAAAATACCCATTGGACCACTTTGTCATCAGATGTGATAGAAAGCTGTACTGGATAGAGGGCCTTGGTCATCAGATGTGATAGAAAGCTGTACTGGATAGAGAGCCTTGGTCATCAGATGTGATAGAAAGCTGTACTGGATAGAGGGCCTTGGTCATCAGATTTGATAGAAAGCTGTACTGGATAGAGGGCCTTGGTCATCAGATGTGATAGAAAGCTGTACTGGATAGAGGGCCTTGGTCATCAGATGTGATAGAAAGCTGTACTGGATAGAGGGCCTTGGTCATCAGATTTGATAGAAAGCTGTACTGGATAGAGAGCCTTGGTCATCAGATTTGATAGAAAGCTGTACTGGATAGAGGGCCATCACGGATGTGGCTATGGAGATGATTGGAAACTATTCAGGGAACGCTATACTGGCCTATACTGATGCCTCTGTATCCAGTAGAGACGGCCGGACAAGCGCCTCGTTTGGGGTCCACATCACTCTCCCACAAACTGGCTTTGTGAAAGACCATGCTGGCCTATGTGGGTCACTCTGTGCTTACGAGGCAGAGATGACAGCCATTACTGAGGCAGTGGACCACATAGGGGAGCTAATCGGTGAGGGTACTTTGCCTGCTCTGGACATTGTCATCCTCACTGACGCGCTCTCTGTTCTCCAAGTTGTAAAAGGGACAGGAGAATAGCCGCTTCTGCTGGAAGCCATGCTGATGGCAATACAGGGTCTTGTGTCCCAACATCACGTGCATGTGACCCTTCAATGGGTTCCCGGGCATGCGGACGTGCCCGGAAATGAAAGGGCAGACGGCATTGCCAAGGCAATAGTCCAGTCGACAGATTCCCAAGTGCTGCCCGTGAGTGCAAGAAAGAGCTCATTCGAGGCAGCACGTTCCATGATCTGCCTCTTTGGACAATCGAAGTGGTTCTCGGGCTGGGCTCATGGGGTGAACGGAGTTAACATCCGAAAGTTTCTGGAGCGGCCGTCCAAAACTGACCCGTGGTGGAAGCTCAGGCGTGTCGAGCAGGCGCTAATTGCCCAGTTCCGAACTGGGCACTGTCCTATTGGCGCGTACTTTGGGAGGTTGAGGCCCAATGTAGACACCCTTTGCAGACACTGCAGGGAAGTGGAGGAAACCGTAGATCATTTGCTATTCGAGTGCCCTGGACTGGCGGACCACAGGGTGGACCAGTCCGAAAGCTTGCTGGCCACTGGGCTCTATGGCAGTCTCCAGATGTTGAGAGACACAGCAGGTCTGATCTCACGGGCTCTAAGAGACTAAGTCTCAGCTCGCAGATAAAACTGAGAGAGTTCAAAGAGAGAGAGGGCCTTGGTCATCAGATGTGATAGAAAGCTGTACTGGATAGAGGGCCTTGGTCATCAGATGTGATAGAAAGCTGTACTGGATAGAGGGCCTTGGTCATCAGATGTGATAGAAAGATGTACTGGATAGAGGGCCTTGGTCATTGGGGGTCCTAACAGTTGCCTAGTTTTTTTCTTATCATAACAACGGCTCGAAATAAAGTGAAATAAGTTTTATTTGTTACATTCTATAACAATTTAGTTTCTGTTACATTCTATAACAATTTAGTTTCTGTTACATTCTATAACAATTTACAGTTTCTGTTACATTCAATAACAATTTAGTTTCTGTTAATTCTATAACAATTTAGTTTCTGTTACATTCTATAACAATTTAGTTTCTGTTACATTCTATAACAATTTAGTTTCTGTTACATTCTATAACAATTTAGTTTCTGTTACATTCTATAACAATTTAGTTTCTGTTACATTCTATGTCAATTTACAGTTTCTGTTACATTCAATAACAATTTAGTTTCTGTTACATTCTATAACAATTTAGTTTCTGTTACATTATATAACAATTTAGTTTCTGTTACATTCTATGTCAATTTACAGTTTCTTCAAACATAAAAAGGATTGTGTAGATGTAATTTAGGGCTAAAAATAAAAATTGCATGGCAGATCTCAAAAGATTTTAGAATAGACTCTTAGTTGATTTCTGGCTGTCAATGTGACGTGGGCTCAATTCATCTACTGTTGATGTTAACTTGTCTTTACTGAACATTGTAGTTCACCGAGTAAATGTGATGTGGGCTCAATTCATCTACTGTTGATGTTAACTTGTCTTTACTGAACATTGTAGTTCACTGAGGAAATGTGACTTGGGCTCAATTCATCTACTGTTGATGTTAACTTGTCTTTACTGAACATTGTAGTTCACTGAGGAAATGTGACGTGGGCTCAATTCATCTACTGTTGATGTTAACTTGTCTTTACTGAACATTGTAGTTCACTGAGTAAATGTGATGTGGGCTCAATTCATCTACTGTTGATGTTAACTTGTTTTTACTGAACATTGTAGTTCACTGAGGAAATGTGGCGTGGGCTCGGTTCATCTACTGTTGATGTTAACTTGTTTTTACTGAACATTGTAGTTCACTGAGGAAATGTGGCGTGGGCTCAATTCATCTACTGTTCATGTTAACTTGTCTTTACTGAACATTGTAGTTCACTGAGGAAATGTGGCGTGGGCTCAATTCATCTACTGTTGATGTTAACTTGTTTTTACTGAACATTGTAGTTCACTGAGGAAATGTGGCGTGGGCTCGGTTCATCTACTGTTGATGTTAACTTGTTTTTACTGAACATTGTAGTTCACTGAGGAAATGTGGCGTGGGCTCAATTCATCTACTGTTCATGTTAACTTGTCTTTACTGAACATTGTAGTTCACTGAGGAAATGTGGCGTGGGCTCAATTCATCTACTGTTGATGTTAACTTGTCTTAACTGAACATTGTAGTTCACTGAGTAAAATATGAAACAAAACTAGCATAAAAACAAATCCACAAAACGTAAAGAAAAAAAACAAATGCCGGAGATGACACATTAAAGGCAGAATTCACTAAATTATGTAGAACATCGGCCATGGAGAGAGAATGCTTTTAGAACCTGTCCAGATTGTTGCTGGTTGTAATGTTGGTCACTTGTGTCTCTCTTGTTACTTTCGGAATATCTGTGCATTAGGATTACACTTTTATATTTTATGTGGGTATTAGGGAGGATAATGGGTAATGTTAATTTATCATAAATCTTGATACACAACTAAGATAGACTTAAATTGATTATTATCAAGCAATATGAAAATATTGTGATAAAAAAACATTTTCTCGCTTTATACTATTTTGCATTACCTCTATCGGTAATTGATGAGAGTCGGAGAGAATGACATCCACAGATTGACAGACAGACAGATTGATAGACAGACAGACAGATTGGCAGACACACTGATTGTCAGACAGACAGGTTGACAGACAGATGTAGAATGAGTACTTACTATACTGATCCTCTATTGTCTAGTCAACTAAGGGTGTCAATTGATTGTATACTAGTATATACCCTTGTCAATAAATATCTATACTATTAGTAGACAATAACATAACTTGCTAGTTACATAGTGTAATTAATTAAATAGTGTAATTAGTTAAATAGTGTTATTAGTTAAATAGTGTTGTTAGCTAAATGGTGTAATTAGTTAAATAGTATTGTTAGTTAAATGGTGTAATTAGTTAAATAGTGTAATTAGTTAAATAGTGTTATTAGTTAAATAGTGTTGTTAGTTAAATGGTGTAATTAGTTAAATAGTGTAATTAGTTAAATAGTGTTATTAGTTAAATAGTGTTGTTAGCTAAATGGTGTAATTAGTTAAATGGTGTAATTAGTTAAATAGTGTTATTAGTTAAATAGTGTTGTTAGTTAAATGGTGTAATTAGTTAAATAGTGTAATTAGTTAAATAGTGTTATTAGTTAAATAGTGTTATTAGTTAAATGGTGTTGTTAGTTAAATGGTGTAATTAGTTAAATAGTGTAATTAGTTAAATAGTGTTATTAGTTAAATAGTGTTGTTAGTTAAATGGTGTAATTAGTTAAATAGTGTAATTAGTTAAATAGTGTTATTAGTTAAATAGTGTTGTTAGTTAAATGGTGTAATTAGTTAAATAGTGTTATTAGTCAAATAGTGTTATTAGTTAAATAGTGTTGTTAGTTAAATGGTGTAATTAGTTAAATAGTGTAATTAGTTAAATAGTGTTATTAGTTAAATAGTGTTGTTAGTTAAATGGTGTAATTAGTTAAATAGTGTAATATGAATACATTTAAACTCTAAATCTTCAGTAGTTTAATCCTGTCCATTAAATACACGTTTGTATGGACCACTATAAAAATGGTTTTAATTTTTTGTTTACTGAGTTATGATGTCAGTAACGGAACCCACAAGGCAAAAGAAGAACAGGCAGGCCAAAACAAACATGTAGAAGAACGTGAAATAAGAGAGGCGGAGATGTCTTGTCCCCAGCTCAAGAAAATGCCCACAACTGTGCCCGCTGGTGAGATACTGCTGAGACCTTATGTTCCTACTGTTCCTACAGGAGTTAGAAGGAAATAGAAGAGATGTTGATTAATACAGACCTTGATGTTTATCAGAGATGTTGATTAATACAGACCTTGATGTTTATCAGAGATGTTGATTAATACAGACCTTGATGTTTATCAGAGATGTTGATTAATACAGACCTTGATGTTTATCAGAGATATTGATTAATACAGACCTTGATGTTTATCAGAGATGTTGATTAATACAGACCTTGATGTTTATCAGAGATGTTGATTAATATAGACCTTGATGTTTATCAGAGATGTTATTAATTTTTTGACTATATTTTAATTCGCTTTCATTTTCTGGCAATTAGGGGGGGGGGGGGTCTGTGCCATCGTCATTTATTGTAACTCAAGTGAGAAGGTTTATATTTGGCAAACATATTAAATAGATGTGACAATACACTATTTTACTAATTTCCATGTTGTAAAATCAAAAACATGATGACTTTTAGCAATTTTATTTTTTTATGAAGGGAAAAAATTCGCCTCGAGATTATTATTTCAAAATGAATATTAAGCGCTGCACCGGTTCGCTGTGCTATAAATAGTAAAGTTTTTTTTTAGTATTACAGAGATTAGCCAGTTTAATTTAAATTACATTAAAGTGTGCAAAAACAATCAAAATTTAATTCTTTCAAAACTAAAAAAAAAGTATAAAATTTTAAAATAACTTTTTTAACAATAAGAATTTGTTGAAATGCCCTGACAAAATAAAAATAAACTCATTATATCAAACAAATATTTATATCATTTATTATTTCTGAATTAAAAGAGTGGGTAATTATAATGTACTGAAATAAGTGTCTTTACACTAGTTGATAGGTAACAATAAATATATGATCTACATACCTACATGGGTACTCATAGCTTTTTTATTTTCAGTCATGATAATGTATATCAATATTTGTATTATATATCGAGCTATAGATTGATCACACAATCGCCTCGAGCTAATCATGTAAACAAAAAGCCCCCCCCCCCCCCCCCGTAAAAAAACGTTATCTATGAAGGTGATTTTAATTATAACAGAATGTGCCTTGAATTTCTACACGTTTTACGCTGTGAATTCCCACGTGACAGAGTATTTAGAGACTTATAATTATGTGGTGCATAGTGAGCTTTCTGATTTTATGGTTTATGACCATATAATTGAAATAGTATTACGCGGGTATAGTGCTGTAGCAGACTGACTCAATCTTGAACCAAAACGAACAATTTATAATAATATAGGCAAAATATAGTTTACACCAATCAATACTATATATCTGTATGCATCAGTATTTATAAGATTTTCATAGCGATTTGAGTTATTTCATAATGTCGTGTTTATACAAGTCGTAAGCCATGGTAAACTCTAGCATAATATTGTTTCTCTCATTAAAACAGCGTGTCATTCTGAAACAGTTTCAATTACATAACGTCAGCTACTATGTGACTATTTATGTGCGACCATAGATGTGTTTGATGTACCTATGGGTACACAACTTCAATGTCATAATATATTTTTTTTATATGTTTAAAAACAAACTAAACCGTTAAACAAACTAAACCATTGAAGTTGTGGTGCTCACCACAGAATATAAAAACATCAAGGCTGTTAGTCATCAAAAAGACATTATAATCAACTACAAAATCTGTCACTTTGTTCCTTTCCCGCGCAACCCCCGGTACACTGCAAGTAAACAATATTAATTCCTGATAAATGTACACACTGAGAGAGTCGACACATAAACAGATTAGTATGGCTGCAACAAAAAACTTCTTTGTCTCATAGTGTGAAACTGACGGGATGTGAGAGGAGTGGGGGGTGGAAGGCTGTCCGACACTAACGGATAGGTTGGGAACAGGAAAGACTCAAAACACTGAGTTGGATGAATGAACTTGAAGCTCTGATGTCATGGGAATACTTACTGAAAAGAATCCCATTCACGATCCGAATACATCTGACCATTTGATTCGTTTTATTTACACGATGTGATTGAACTGGACCCTGAGATCAGCTGAGAGATGAATGTTGACCCGAACAACCTGGGATGATTCCTTTCAACGTGCCGAATGTAAATCGTTAAGTTTCATTTATTCCTTTTATTGATTCTGTTGGATTTATAAAAATAAAAAAAATGTATAAATAAATGAATTCTGCTTAAAAACTAAAATGTGTATATCAGCTGGTCAGTGTGTCTGTCAGCTGGTATGTGTGTATCAGCTGGTCTGTGTGTCTGACACCTGGTCTATGTATATCAGCTGGTCAGTGTGTCTGTCAGCTGGTATGTGTGTATCAGCTGGTCTGTGTGTCTGGCACCTGGTATGTGTGTATCAGCTGGTCTGTGTGTCTGTCACCTGGTCTGCGTGTCCGTCAGATAGTCAGTGAGCCTGTCAGCTGGTATCTGTCTCTGTCATCTGGTCTGTATGTTTGCTAATTGGTCTGTGTGTCTGTCAGCTGGTTGTGTGTCTGTCAGCTGATCTGTATGTCTGTCAGCTGGTCTGTGTGTCTGTCAGCTGTTATGTGTGTCTGCCAGCTGGTCTGTGTGTATGTCAACTTGTCCGTGTGTCTGACAGCTGGTCTGTATGTCTGTCTACTGGTCTGTGTGTCTGTCAGCTGTTATGTGTGTCTGCCAGCTGGTCTGTGTGTATGTCAACTTGTCCGTGTGTCTGATAGCTGGTCTGTATGTCTGTCTACTGGTCTGTGTGTCTGTCAACTGGTCTGTGTGTCTATCAACTGGTCTGTGTGTCTCTCAGCTGGTTTGATGTCTGTCAGCTTGTCTGTGTCTCTGTCAGCTGGTCTGTGTGTCTGTCAACTGGTCTTTGTGTCTGTCAGCTGGTTTGATGTCTGTCAGCTGGTTTGATGTCTGTCAGCTTGGTTGTGTGTCTGTCAACTGGTTTGTGTGTCTTTCAACTGTCCAGTGTAGGGTCAAAATAAAGCCCCGTAACCCGCGGTGCGTGGGTGGGCGGGTGGGTCATCAAGGACATATATTGTGATGAGTTCAATCCCCCAAACATTTTGATGTTGACAACTGACTGGTTTTCTCATACCTCTTTATTGCATCAAACATTTTTTTCCTATGTCCACTGTGTTGCTATCTTGTGATAAGTTATTTCCTAGCTGTATCTAATCTGGATAACATTTGATTTATATTCAGCCTCATTGAATAATTCTTCAATAAAATATATTTATATACTAGCTGTACTCTGCAAAACCTTTGCATAGAGTTATATCCCCTTAGGCTTGATCGGTAGGCTAGGTTATTTTTGGTTTCGGGCAGATCCGATTTTTTCATGATTGTATTTTAAACTGGAATACTGTTGTATTAATTCTTTACTTTTGATTTAACGCAGAACCCAAAATCGCTATTATTTATATAGATTTTTAAACTGTTGTGAATTGTTTCTCCTTATGTCTATCATGAAAATAAAATTCACACATGAAAGTAAAGTTCAGATTAGTATGAAAAGTTCAAACATAAATGTTTAGGCATAAAAGTTTAGATTTAAAAGTTGTTAAGACATAAAGGTTCAGACATAAAATTTCAGACATGAAAGTAGAGGTCATATTTATTTGAAAAGTTGACATAAAATTTCAGAAATTTAAGTTCAGACATAAACGTTAAGACATAAAAGTTCAGACGCAAAAGTTCAGACGTGAAAGGAAAGTTCCGATTAGTACATAAAGTTCAGTCTTGTAGAAACAGTTAATGAAATGTAAGCAAGTTTGTCAAACTAAAGGTCAACAAAATCATTTGACTCTTTTTCCCTAAATAGGACATCTGACTGTATGACTGGATTGGAAAATATACGGTAAGGTAAGAATATCTTCTACCTAATGTTGTGGTCCTACTTTAAAAAACATGTTTCTTGTATTTGTATACATCGACAGAACAGAGACAACACCCACGCAATCAAAACAAAATCTGAACTAGTTTTGTAATAAAATGTAAGCTGTAGCTGGGTGAGTAGGGTTGGGGACGGGGAGGTGGACAGACAAGAACAGTCCAGAAACACAATCCAAGTTTCAGATGAAAATTTACGACAATAGACAAGCCGTCCACGCCCGCGCAGTTTAAATGTTCGATAAAATAATGAAACTGGTGAAATGAACAATTGTTTGTTGAATCCAACGGGTGGCGAATTTGTGAGACCATCATGTGTACTATAGAGGGCGGTGATATAAAACAATCTTCCATTGTGTGGAGACAATGGCTTCTACCACTCTGGCCATCGCGTTATTGTGTTCCAGTCTGTCACTTTATTGTGTCCAGCCTATCACCTTGTTGTGCCCAGCCTATCATCTTGTTGTGTCCAGTCTATCATGTTGTTGTGTCCAGTCTGTCACTTTATTGTGTCCAGCCTATCACCTTGTTGTGCCCAGTCTATCATGTTGTTGTGTCCAGTCTGTCACTTTATTGTGTCCAGTCTGTCACTTTATTGTGTCCAGTTTATAACGTTATTGTGTCCATCCTATTACGTTATTGTGTCCAGTCTATCAAGTTATTGTGTCCAGCCTACCACTTTATTGTGTCCAGCCTATTACGTTATTGTGTCCAGTCTATCACGTTATTGTGTCCAGTCTGTCACCTTATTGTGTCCGGTCTATCAAGTTATTGTATCCAGTCTGTCACGTTATTTTGTCCAGACTGTATAAGACAGAAGACGTTCATTTTAAAAGTCAGTTGTTGTTGTTGTGGATAGAATGTAGCCTCGGGGACTGGATGGCTAGCCATGAAAAAAATTCAGCCGCCTTTATTTCCCCCAAGCTATGTTAGGCACTCGTTTATCTTAAATGGACTTAAGAACTTTCACCAAGACGTGAAAAAATCCCGACGTTTGAACCCAAACTATACAAGGTCAACATTCGAACGTTCTACAAAGTACGACCATCCGCCCCCTAATCTCATCTGTAGTGTTCCTCAATCATATGGTACTTATTTGTCCTACATTCTATCGTACTATTATATTGATAAGATCTACATTTAGCCATATGCACTCTATTCCTATTGAGCTTCAAATTATTTGTGCTCATCAGACTAGATTTACCACATCTTTGTAGCTATAAAAGTTATATGTAATCTGTCCACTAACATGGCCGGCCTTTAAGAAAGAGAGGGGGGGTTGGGTGAGAAAAATGTCAGGATTTTATAGCGAATGTTGATAAAACTTGATCCAGAGGTTGACATTTTTGTGGCGAGGAACATTGATAAACAGTTAATACAAGAGTCAAAAATGTATTTATATCTAAACAACAACAGCAGCAACAACAACAACAACAGCAGCAGCAACAGCAGCAGCGAGTTGACGTGGTGAATCGAGGAATACCAAAACACTTATCCGCTAAAAATCAACGCAAATCAAATGCAACGAAATACGAGGCAAAAATTTATATATATATATATATATATATATATATATATATATATATATATATATATATATATATATATGTCTAAGAGATGAAACGCCGTAAAGGGTTGTCCATTTATTACGTCAACAAATTTTAGCACTTTTTAGACTCCTTCCCTCCCTTGTCAACAACTGTCAAACTTTCGATGACCCCCCCCCCCCCATTGTAAAAACGTCAATTTTTTACCCCCTCCCCAAAAATACAAACTTATAAAAAATATAAAAAATATATAGATATAACATACCCCCCCTTCCAAATATAATGTTAAATAACTAACTTCAAAATCTCCCGCTAATAAGTGAAATCTAATATGACTAATATATACTATCCGGTTTACAAAACACACCATCCACAGTGCAGTAGCCAGCTATTGTGGCACCCTGTTCGAGTAATTTTCGGCTCCCTTTCTCCTACCCACCGTTCTGAAAAAAGTGAAACCCTGAACAAAAGATAACATTATTTAACTACATATTTTATGTTTAATGTGTTTAAGATCACTTCCTTCATATATTGACTGTTCTCAAACGTCTTTCTGACTTCTCGAAGAATACGTCTGGGACATCCAACTTTTTATCATTTTCAATAACCCTTTCCATGATTTCATTCGAGTATTTTCCATACTCTGAACGGCCATTCATAAACTTCTAAGCATCATAGCTGTAGTGCTTTTAGAAATGTACTTACTTGCAGTGACTTTTTGTCAATCATTGACAACAATTTTGACCTACATACCAGTATAGCCAGACAGATAAACGATAAATTAATTAAACTTACTAAATTGCTCCTGATTTAGTATAAAGTTATGACCCGCGTATCTAAAATAGACAATACACTGCAGTAACTTCACTGTACCATCGAAATATAGTCACCTTTAGTACACTGCAGTAACTTCACTGTACCATTGAAATATAGTCATCTTTAATACACTGCAGTAACCTCACTGTACCATTGAAATATAGTCATCTTTAATACACTGCAGTAACTTCACTGTACCATTGAAATATAGTCATCTTTAATACACTGCAGTAACTTCACTGTACCATTGAAATATAGTCATCTTTAATACACTGCAGTAACTTCACTGTATCATTGAAATATAGTCATCTTTAATACACTGCAGTAACCTCACTCTACCATTGAAATATAGCTATCTTTAATACACTGCAGTAACCTCACTGTACCATTGAAATATAGTCATCTTTAATACACTGCAGTAACTTCACTGTATCATTGAAATATAGTCATCTTTAATACACTGCAGTAACCTCACTGTACCATTGAAATATAGTCATCTTTAATACACTGCAGTAACTTCACTGTATCATTGAAATATAGTCATCTTTAATACACTGCAGTAACCTCACTCTACCATTGAAATGTAGCCATCTTTAAGTCTTCTATTATATCATTAAAATATTTTATTGTATTGAACCTTCAGCAAATTGACCAAACAATCTGTACCACAACTGATTTATTTCCAATGGTAATCTTTGTGTCGTGTCCTATTAGTGTTGTTTTTTAAGGATCCTGCTTTATAATAACAACATCTGTAACTGATCCAGTAATACATTATACTATTCTATATTACGTTTATACTACTCCATCCTATTTTGATTATTAAAAGACAACTTCATTGCTCTACTAAACTAATGAGGTGTTAACAATAACAGTAAACATTATATGTAATGTGTATTGATAAAATGTCAACATTATATGTGATGTGTATTGATAAAATGTCAACATTATATGTGATGTGTATTGATAAAATGTCAACATTATTACACTCTTCACTTCTGTATGAATGTAATAAAAAAAAAAAAACTCGGTATATATTGGTGATTTATGTTGGTCTTGTCATTATTACCCAACTCATACAACAAACTGCTAAACGTATTCATCAAAATATTACTGGATCCAATAATAGCTCACATCGAACTGTGGACATTAGAGAGTTAAAGTTATGATTCTGGTTTGACCTTTACCAATATTTAATACTTTTGACAGGTTTCATCTCATTCTAAACATCGGAGACTGGACTGAAGCTATAAATAAACGTAGCATGTGATGAGTCATGTGATTTATAGTTACATACTATATAAGGGTTGTTTCCACACACAGCCACTGTACTGTGATTTGTAAAATTACTTTTTTTTTGGTTTGGACTAATAGTGGAAATAGGCAACTACGAGTTGTTGTTTTTAAGACTTTTATTTAACTCGCTCTGTTTTGACGATACAAATACGTCTAATAAATGATTGGGATAATTTGAAATCAATTTTCACTAAACTCTCGAAGCCCAATCGATTTAAAATATTTGAACACTTGTGATTATTGTTTTTTTTTAAACGTCAACACACTATTTTAAAACGTTCGAGTCAATTAATTAAATTCTTATGGTGCCCGAAGCAAATTACTTTTTAATAATACTTACGTAAAGAGGGGAATAGCCGAAACAGATAGATAGATAGATAGATAGATAGATAGATAGATAGATAGATAGATAGATAGATAGATTAGATAGATAGATAGATAAGATAGATAGATAGATAGATAGATAGATAGATAGATAGATAGATAGATAGATAGATAGATAGATAGATAGATAGATAGATAGATAGATAGATAGATAGATAGATAGATAGATAGATAGATAGATAGATAGATAGATAGATAGATAGATAGATAGATAGATAGATAGATAGATAGATAGATAGATAGATAGATAGATAGATAGATAGATAGATAGATATACAGTTGGTGCCGTAATTATTTTATTTACTGTGATGTGTAGCTACAAGGTATATCACTAAGTAGACTCAGCTGACGGTAATGTTTAATAACGACTGGTTTCATACGACTCTGCAAAATAAACTGACTAATAACTTACCTTAGATCCAATAGTCATGAATCGTCCTTTGCGAGTAGTTTGTTGCAATATATGATAAAAGAAAATCAAGTTTGCCTAGCTGTAAGCAAAGATACTGTACCAAATCCCTAATAAGTAGCACATCAAAGCTACTCAAGTTAATGTTCCATCATGTAGACTTAGAGAAACTAGTGCCCGCGGACCAAGAACGGTCTGCCACGCGGTTGAATATGGGCCGCGCTCTGCTCCACTCCGCTGTTCACATCAATGATGTTTACATATAATGTATATCATCACACGTCACCTGTTCACATCAATGATGTTTACATATGATGTATATCATCTCACGTCATCTGTGTGTTCACATCAATGATGTTTACATATGATGTATATCATCTCACGTCATCTGTGTGTTCACATCAATGATGTTTACATATAATGTATATCATCTCACGTCACCTGTTCACATCAATGATGTTTACATATAATGTATATCATCTTACGTCACCTGTTCACATCAATGATGTTTACATATAATGTATATCATCTCAAGTCATCTTAGAGTTCACATCAATGATGTTTACATATAATGTATATCACCTCACGTCATCTGTGTGTTCACATCAATGATGTTTACATATAATGTATATCATCTCACGTCACCTGTTCACATCAATGGTGTTTACATATAATGTATATCATCTCAAGTCACCTGTTCACATCAATGATGTTTACAAATAATGTATATCATCTCAAGTCACCTGTTCACATCAATGATGTTTACATATAATGTATATCATCTCAAGTCACCTGTTCACATCAATGATGTTTACATGTAATGTATAACATCTCAAGTCACCTGTTCACATCAATGATGTTTACATATAATGTATATCATCTCAAGTCACCTGTTTATATCAATGATGTTTACATATAATGTATATCATCTCACGTCATCTGTTCACATCAATGATGTTTACATATAATGTGTATCATCTCACGTCATCTGTTCACATCAATGATGTTTACATATAATGTATATCATCTCACGTCATCTGTGAGTTCACATCAATGATGTTTACATATAATGTATATCATCTCACGTCATCTGTTCACATCAATGATGTTTACATATAATGTATATCACTTCACGTCATCTGTGTGTTCACATCAATGATGTTTACATATAATGTACATCGTCTCAATTCACCTGTTCACATCAATGATGTTTACATATAATGTATATCATCTCAAGTCATCTGTGAAGGCCCTGTAAGGATAAGATGTTTGTCTAGTACATACTGTAAAGCCACTATGGGACTATGTTTTTGTGTTGTGCCATTTACGTCCCCACCAAAACCGATGTTGCAAGGACCATGATCTGAAAACTTCCATTGGTTCTCACTGGGCATTGAACCCAGGATTCTCAAGCACTTTACCGCTAGACCATCCGTCCCTACCATCACTCCACACGCTAGACCATCCGTCCCTACCATCACTCCACACGCTAGACCACCCGTCCCTACCATCACTCCACACGCTAGACCACCCGTCCCTACCATCACTCCACACGCTAGACCATCCGTCCCTACCATCACTCCACACGCTAGACCACCCGTCCCTACCATCACTCCACACGCTAGACCATCCGTCCCTACCATCACTTCACACGCTAGACCATCCGTCCCTACCATCACTCCACACGCTAGACCATCCGTCCCTACCATCACTCCACACGCTAGACCATCCGTCCCTTCCATCACTCCACACGCTAGACCATCCGTCCCTACCATCACTCCACACGCTAGACCATCCGTCCCTTCCATCACTCCACACGCTAGACCATCCGTCCCTACCATCACTCCACACGCTAGACCATCCGTCCCTTCCATCACTCCACACGCTAGACCATCCGTCCCTTCCATCACTCCACACGCTAGACCACCCGTCCCTTCAATCACTCCACACGCTAGACCATCCGTCCCTTCCATCACTCCACACGCTAGACCATCCGTCCCTCCCAGCACTCCACACGCTAGACCATCCGTCCCTTCCATCACTCCACACGCCAGACCATCCGTCCCTTCCATCACTCCACACGCTAGACCATCCGTCCCTTCCATCACTCCACACGCTAGACAATCCGTCCCTACCATCACTCCACACGCTAGACCACCCGTCCCTACCATCACTCCACACGCTAGACCACCCGTCCCTACCATCACTCCACACGCTAGACCACCCGTCCCTACCATCACTCCACACGCTAGACCATCCGTCCCTACCATCACTCCACACGCTAGACCACCCGTCCCTACCATCACTCCACACGCTAGACCATCCGTCCCTACCATCACTCCACACGCTAGACCATCCGTCCCTACCATCACTCCACACGCTAGACCATCCGTCCCTACCATCACTCCACACGCTAGACCATCCGTCCCTTCCATCACTCCACACGCTAGACCATCCGTCCCTTCCATCACTCCACACGCTAGACCATCCGTCCCTACCATCACTCCACACGCTAGACCATCCGTCCCTTCCATCACTCCACACGCTAGACCCTCCGTCCCTTCCATCACTCCACACGCTAGACCATCCATCCCTTCCATCACTCCACACGCTAGACCATCCGTCCCTTCCATCACTCCACACGCTAGGCCATCCGTCCCTTCCATCACTCCACACGCTAGACCATCCGTCCCTTCCATCACTTCACACGCTAGACCATCCGTCCCTTCCATCACTCCACACGCTAGACCATCCGTCCCTTCCATCACTCCACACGCTAGACCATCCGTCCCTTCCATCACTCCACACGCTAGACCATCCGTCCCTACCATCACTCCACACGCTAGACCATCCATCCCTTCCATCACTCCACACGCTAGACCATCCGTCCCTTCCATCACTCCACTGGTGTGCTCTTGATCCGCCCCCGCCCCGTTCAAGTTTAAGAAGCTGTAGCGGCCCACAATTTGGCCACCCCTAATCTAAGTAGTAACAGACCAGAACTAACAAAACAACTGTACCATCATCTAGATAGTACAGACCAGAACTAACAAAACAGCTGTACCATCATCTAGATAATACAGACCAGAACTAACAAAACAACTGTACCATCATCTAGATAGTACAGACCAGAACTAACAAAACAACTGTACCATCATCTAGATAGTACAGAGCAGAACTAACAAAACAACTGTACCATCATCTAGATAGTACAGACCAGATAAATTCATTGTACCATCATTGTGACGAGCTAAGTAGATGTAGAGACAGAGACTATCCCCTTCGACGTTTTAATATAATAGTTATCTAAGTATTAGGCTTAATACGAATAATGGTGATAAGGTGACAGACGATTTACGACAAGGTGGTGAAACAATAGAATAGTAGCAGCAAAGGTGTGAAGACCGGGAGGCGACGTCGGACAGTCTAGTAGGTTAACAATGACGACCAGGTGACGCTTTAGAAAGATTAGACAGTGAAGAGACTGTGACGTACTTAGGGTAATTAGGGAACGGACGTTAGGGGTATAAATAGGGGCTGGATTCGGACATTAGTTAGTTAGGGGGAAGTTCGGAGTTAGTAGAAGTTAGTAGAAGTTATGAGGAGTTAGAGAAGAGAGATAGTTACGAGAGCGACGAGAATAGTTTAGAGATCTTTAGTTAGTCAGAGTTGAGGCAGAGTGAATTATTGAAGTGTATTCATTTTTGGACTTGTTGTATTCTGATGTATATTTATGTAAATAAATCGTTGTACTGATAACGCATCGAGTTTGATTGGTTTTTGAGTTGTGACAAAGGAGTGAGCAAAATAAGCGTGAAACAGAAAGACATTAAGCTAAATTGACATCTCTACGTTTGAATTAAAACGCACAACTCATAACCTAAACCAAAGGGCCTGAGACGTTTATAGAGCATAACAAAAGAGCCCGTAACATGTATGAAGTATATAGAAAGAGCACGTAACATTTATGGACTAAAAGAGAAAAAGGACCCGTAACAATCATCTATAGCTCTAGACAGCTACAGACAGAAACAAGGAAATGTACGATACAGTTATATAGACAGTTACAGACAGAGACATGGAAATATACGGTACAGTTATGTAGACAGTTACAGACAGAAACAAGGGAACGTACGGTACAGTTATATAAAATTTACAGACCAGAAAAAGAAAAGTTTTGTGCAATATAATGAAACAGTAAAAGGTCAGAAGAAATCAATGTCACTGTACCATTTCCTAAAGATCTAGACAGTTGCAGACCAAAACAAGTAAAGATGTTGTACCATCAACTAGACAGTAACCGACAAGACAAGTGAAACTACTGTACCGTCATATACAGTTCTAGACTTTAACAGACCAGAAAAAGTTACTGTACCATCATCTACAGTTCTACACAGTAACATACCAGAATAGGTTACTATAGCATAATCTACAGTACTAGACAGTAACTGACCAGAACAAGTTACTGTACAATCATCTAGACTATAAATGACCAGAACTCGTCAGACAAACAAAAATTAATGTCAAGACGTTACTATTCCGCTTGATTATCATATTTTCTCTCACTCTTGCTATTGGCTCCACCCGTACAACAGACATCATTTCAAGCCACTGGGTTTTCTGTTATTCGATTAGCCGCGGAACGAAACTCTAAGGACCTGTAGGATTATTCAAAGCTAACCCTTACCCCCCTCCCCCCACCACGCTCCCCCACCCCCACCACGCTCCCCCCACCAACATTTGACGAATTGGCTGTCGCGCTTATTGATCAGCGGTAAATAAAACTCCCCCCTCCCCCCCTTTCCCTTTGATTATATGCTGGAGTGTTAATCCCAGTGAGTCTTTAGTTCCCCCCCCCCTTTTTTTGTTGTTGTTGTGTACATCTTGAGAGAATGAAAAGTTTTAACATTAGATTAGTGTTAGTACTGTCGTATGGTCATTTACTTGATGTTGGCACACACACACACACACACATATATATATATATATATATTATATATATTTATTTATTTATATATATGCTGTGTTTTATCACTGAATCAGTGAGTTAGAGTTATTTGATGTTGTGTAACTCAAACGCAGGTTATGTTTACCGATGATAGTTGGTTCACACACATATACAGGTTTGTTTTAACGCTGAATACACTCGTTAGTATGCTGGGTGTTAGTCTACTCCGAGATCTTGTATAGAAATATTGATTTTTGTAATAACAAGCCAGGTATCGTATTTACTTCATAGAAATTTAACAAAAAAACATACATGAATATAACTAGTTAGCGAGATAAAATAAGATTAGAGAGACAGATAGAAACAGATAGACAGACAGATAGATAGATAGATAGATAGATAGATAGATAGATAGATAGATAAATAGATAGATAGATAGATAGGCGCCCAATATCTATCAACAAATATTTGCAATGTACACAGTTTGAAAGACTTACTAAGTTTATAAAAATTCAATGTTGAAATTTATCAACAAGAGATACAGTCTGGTGTTCACATTTCTATTTAGTCAATATAATGTCTATAAATGTTCGTTAGCTCTTAGTATAGGGAATTACTTTTTACTATTTTGTTCATTTTAATACAAGTATTTTATTTTTTTGAAAAATACCCCCCCCCACACACACACACACATCCTTCGCAATATTGTACTAACCATACATATATGTTACGTGTAAACACACAATATCAACTATACTAAATCTATTTCTTGTCATAATTGTCTCACCCGGTCCATGGCATGTATTTATGACTAGCTGTACCCTGCAAAACATTTGCATAGAGTTATATCCCCTTAGGCTTGATCGGCAGGCGAGGTTATTTTTTTGGTTTTGGGCAGATCCGATTTTTTTTTTTCATGATTGTTTTTTAAACTGGTATACTGTTGTATTAATTCTTTACTTTCGATTTAACGCAGCGCCCAAATCGCTATTATTATATTATATTATTGGCTCTTATACCCTAGTGTGCAAAACAATCTCAACCCTGACGGCATCACTGAACATTCTATTCTGGTTACAATGACCGCCAAACTGAATTGTATCAATTTATTTATGAAGAAATATATACTCTGTTTTTTTTTCAAGGCCGTCATTAACAACTCCTAGGCACCAAGCGGGCGTAAGGCCGAAAAGTGTGTATTCCTGCTTTACTCGTGAGTTCATTGAAAACCAATTCTTCTATATGGAATCCATCTAGATGTTACATCTCTTTTCTGTGTTTTTTAATCACCATTTTTCAACATATTCTATCTGGCAGATGAGTTGTTTACATACTGGTCACAACTAGCAAGCATTCTAGTGTTCACTGTCTACACTCATTCCAGTGTTCACTGTCTACACTCATTCTAGTGTTCACTGTCTACAATCATTCCAGTGTTCACTGTCTACAAATCATTCTAGTGTTCACTGTCTACAATCATTCTAGTGTTCACTGTTTACACTCATTCCAGTGTTCACTGTCTACACTCATTCCAGTGTTCACTGTCTACACTCACTCTAGTGTTCACTGTCTACACTCATTCCAGTGTTCACTGTCTACACTCATTCCAGTGTTCACTGTCTACACTCATTCTAGTGTTCACTGTCTACAATCATTCCAGTGTTCACTGTTTACACTCATTCCAGTGTTCACTGTCTACACTCATTCCAGTGTTCACTGTTTACACTCATTCTAGTGTTCACTGTCTACACTCATTCCAGTGTTCACTGTTTACACTCATTCAAGTGTTCACTGTCTACACTCATTCTAGTGTTCACTGTCTACACTCATTCCAGTGTTCACTGTCTACAATCGTTCCAGTGTTCACTGTCTACACTCTCTTTGACGGAAGTGCTGTGATGTTTATAAATAGATTTCACCAGCCTGACAAGCTGATTTTTTTTTCTTCTGATATCCATATTTTTGTTCATGTGAACAGGCTGAAGACCGTCAAACAGAAAAAGTTGATAAACATTTAAGTAATAAAAATTGTTTATAGCATGACCGAATCATAAAACCCGTGAATCAAACTTCAATCAAACTAAAATACAAAACTGAAACACAGCGTCATTTAATATTCTTTAAACTTATTTATTGTTTCTGTCTATGTGAAATGTAAACATCCCAAACGCAGCTGAAATATTTTACTGCCCGAACTTTTCAAACATCAGCTGGAAGCTATTTTAGAAAATATGGCCGCTCAATGATTTTAAAAAATGTGTTAACATTAAAAAAAATGTTGTGTTACTTGTTCGTTTTGTTTTGCAAAATGTTCAATTAAATGTTCCCCTTTTTTCAGTTTGTTTTTTATAAAGTTATTTTTAGCTGTTGGTCTGATGGTACAACCTACTGAATTTATAATCTCTGAAGGACTGGTCTGATGGTACAACCTACTGAATTTATAATCTCTGAAGGACTGGCCTGATGGTACAACCTACTGAATTTATAATCTCTGAAGGACTGGTCTGATGGTACAACTTACTGAATTTATTATCTCTGAAGGACTGTTCTGATGGTACAACCTACTGAATTTATAATCTCTTAAGGACTGTTCTGATGGTACAACCTACTGAATTTATAATCTCTGAAATACTGGTCTGATGGTACAACCTACTGAATGTATAATCTCTGAAGGACTGGTCTGATGGTACAACCTACTGAATGTATAATCTCTGAAGGACTGGTCTGATGGTACAACCTACTGCATTTATAATCTCTGCAGGGCTGGCCTGATGGTACAACCTACTGCATTTATAATCTCTGCAGGGCTGGCCTGATGGTACAACCTACTGCATTTATAATCTCTGCAGGGCTGGCCTGATGGTACAACCTACTGCATTTATAATCTCTGCAGGGCTGGCCTGATGGTACAACCTACTGCATTTATAATCTCTGCAGGGCTGGCCTGATGGTACAACCTACTGCATTTATAATCTCTGCAGGGCTGGCCTGATGGTACAACCTACTGCATTTATAATCTCTGCAGGGCTGGCCTGATGGTACAACCTACTGCATTTATAATCTCTGCAGGGCTGGTCTGATGGTACAACCTACTGCATTTATAATCTCTGCAGGGCTGGCCTGATGGTACAACCTACTGCATTTATAATCTCTGCAGGGCTGGCCTGATGGTACAACCTACTGCATTTATAATCTCTGCAGGGCTGATCTGATGGTACAACCTACTGCATTTATAATCTCTGCAGGGCTGGCCTGATGGTACAACCTACTGCATTTATAATCTCTGCAGGGCTGGCCTGATGGTACAACCTACTGCATTTATAATCTCTGCAGGGCTGGCCTGATGGTACAACCTACTGCATTTATAATCTCTGCAGGGCTGGCCTGATGGTACAACCTACTGCATTTATAATCTCTGCAGGGCTGGCCTGATGGTACAACCTACTGCATTTATAATCTCTGCAGGGCTGGCCTGATGGTACAACCTACTGCATTTATAATCTCTGCAGGGCTGGCCTGATGGTACAACCTACTGCATTTATAATCTCTGCAGGGCTGGCCTGATGGTACAACCTACTGCATTTATAATCTCTGCAGGGCTGGTCTGATGGTACAACCTACTGCATTTATAATCTCTGCAGGGCTGGTCTGATGGTACAACCTACTGCATTTATAATCTCTGCAGGGCTGGTCTGATGGTACAACCTACTGCATTTATAATCTCTGCAGGGCTGATCTGATGGTACAACCTACTGCATTTATAATCTCTGCAGGGCTGGCCTGATGGTACAACCTACTGCATTTATAATCTCTGCAGGGCTGGCCTGATGGTACAACCTACTGCATTTATAATCTCTGCAGGGCTGGTCTGATGGTACAACCTATTGCATTTATAATCTCTGCAGGGCTGGTCTGATGGTACAACCTACTGCATTTATAATCTCTGCAGGGCTGGTGTGACAAACTGTAAAGCATATGCCCCCCTCCCAAACACACATACAACCCCCCCTCCCCCTCAAAAGAATTCCATTAAATTTAGAATTTTCGCTTAGAAAAGTTTCAACTTTTGGAATGAGTGAAATAGAGTTGTTACAGTACATTCTGGTAGGTGGTCTTAGATGGTGTCAAACTTAGTCTGTGTTTAAATAGTTGTTACAGTACATCCTGGTAGGTGGTCTTAGATGGTGTCAAACTTAGTCTGTGTTTAAATAGATTTACAGTACATCCTGGTAGGTGGTCTTAGAAGGTGTCAAACTTAGTTTGTGTTTAAATAGTTGTTACAGTACATCCTGGTAGGTGGTCTTAGAAGGTATCAAACTTAGTTTGTGTTTAAATAGTTGTTACAGTACATCCTGGTAGGTGGTCTTAGAAGGTATCAAACTTAGTTTGTGTTTAAATAGTTGTTACAGTACATCCTGGTAGGTGGTCTTAGAAGGTGTCAAACTTAGTTTGTGTTTAAATAGTTGTTACAGTACATCCTGGTAGGTGGTCTTAGAAGGTATCAAACTTAGTTTGTGTTTAAATAGTTGTTAAAGTACATCCTGGTAGGTGGTCTTAGAAGGTGTCAAACTTAGTTTGTGTTTAAATAGTTGTTACAGTACATCCTGGTAGGTGGTCTTAGAAGGTGTCAAACTTAGTCTGTGTTTAAATAGTTGTTACAGTACATCCTGGTAGGTGGTCTTAGAAGGTGTCAAACTTAGTCTGTGTTCCATCATTTCATGTCACTGTTTATTTATTGACCACTGTTTATTTATTGACCACTGTTTATTTATTGACCACTGTTTATTTATTACTGTTTATTTATTACTGTTTATTTATTGACCACTGTTTATTTATTGACCACTGTTTATTTATTGACCACTGTTTATTTATTACTGTTTATTTATTGACCACTGTTTATTTATTACTGTTTATTTATTGACCACTGTTTATTTATTACTGTTTATTTATTGACCACTGTTTATTTATTGACCACTGTTTATTTATTGACCACTGTTTATTTATTGACCACTGTTTATTTATTACTGTTTATTTATTGACCACTGTTTATTTGTTTGCTGTTCTTGTTGATTGTTTTCTTCTACATATAGAAATGCTTTTACATGAGTAATAAACAATTGATCTTGATAATATAATTTTGAGAATGAAATAAAATGCAATAAATGACTCAGATCAAATCAGTTGGATCAATAAATCACTCAGATCGAATCATTTGGATTCATTTACAACAAAGTAAAAAAACAATATCTACATTAACAATCCACCAATCAAATTGTTTCTACAGACATTAGCTAATTGAACGAGCCACACCACCAATCAAATCTTTTCTATTTCTATATTTGGTAATTCACTTTGGAAAGATCGATGCATGAAGTTATTAAGTTGGTGGCAATTACAGAGTAATTTCCCCTTGCTGTTTTGCTTTATTATCGAATTACAATCTTCCCACAAAAGCTGATTGGAAGTTATGTTTTAGGAAAATGTTTTGGGATATCGGGCTGTCACTTAGAGAGATGTAGGGTGGGGTGAGGTGGGTAGGGAATAGGGTATCCCGGTGACCTACATAACACAATTAGCTGGAAGGAAAGTAATGAAACAATGTCTTTTTCTGTAACAGGTTTGTGCATGGAAGGGATGGGGTATAAGAGATGAAACAATGGTAATTACTGGTCAATGCTAAAAGCACCCATAGCAGATTTCTATAGCTCAAAAACCCGATTCATGTCTAGTTTAAAAAAAAAAACATGAAAGTTAGAACACATTCAAAAAAAAAAGGATGGGGGGGGGGAGCTAGAAACATTGAAATAATAAATGAACTTTGACGTTTCTCAGAGTTATAAATAAACATGGGCCAAAATGCTAAACGGTTTGTTCCAATATTTCATGCATTCAGTTCCATATTCACCGTATTCCGACAGTTTTTTTAATGCTGTTCTTTATTCAGAGTGAATTCTTCTGGTGAATTTGTTTCGATGTTGGCTCCATGTCCTAGCTGCAGGCTCAGATAACTCGTGTGCAGAAATTTATGGTCACCCCCTTCCTTCCCTTCCGTGGCAGACATCGAAGTATAATTGAATCATATCTGAGCTTTGTAACAATATGGCTCTGTATGGTACATGGGATGGAGTGAGTGGATGAACGTTGTCGATAGTGAACACCAGTAGCTAGACCTGACTGCAGTAGTGTTTGTATTGAACACCAGTAGCTAGACCTGACTGGAGTAATGTTTGTATCGAACACCGGTAGCTAGACCTGACTGCAGTAGTGTTTGTATTGAACACCGGTACTATACTAGACTGCTGTAGTGTTTGTATTGAACACCAGTAGCTAGACCTGACTGCAGTAGTGTTTGTATTGAACACCGGTACTAGACTAGACTGCTGTAGTGTTTGTATTGAACACCGGTACTAGACTAGACTGATGTAGTTAAGAATAGAACTCTTTGTAGCTTCTTTTTTATTTTTGACGGCTGGATAACGAAGTCGATCATGAACTCGACTTACTTGCAGAGGGTACAGGATTCTATCCCTGGTAAAGACAAACATATTCCCCGCTGACTGAGAGTGGAGATGGACGCCACCAAATCTATAACAACCACATAACGGACGTATGAAAAATTACAAACATGTATACGTATGTTGATATGTTCGGACAGGATAGCTAGCGACTATCAAAACAGCCCCATTTGAACATATCGGTTAAGGGTATTTAAAAAAAAAAATCTTCTGAATTCCACTCTTGATAAATAGTTTTTTTTTTAATCAATTTGAATTGACAAAGATCAAATTATAACATAGAGAGTAATGTATAAAACAATATTAAATTGAACATATCGACGAAAGTCCTGGGGCTTTATAATTAACACGAAATACATCGGCAGTGGATTCAATGTATGAAACATGATACAATGGAAGATAATATATCTGTGTCTTTTTAAGAGTCTGTCCGTGTGTCTGTCTATTCATAAAACGTTTTAAGATCGAGTTACCTACATTCTGAGCCAATCAATTCAAGATAGAGAAATAACAGGCCAACATGATTTTACTAGGCGATGAAATGAAAAAAACACATGATATGTTTTTAAGATTATTTCAAAATTATTTTTTTTTTAATTAAAAAAAAAAGAATAGAAGAACAATCATAATGTGCATCTTGTATCTTTTACACTTTCTTACTATGTACATTTTATTGTTAGCATCTAGTAGAGTACAGGGTTATAAGTGTCAGTGACCATTTCTATATGTTGTTCATGTTTTGATGGAGCATATTTATCATTTAGCATGTACATGACATCGGGGTCAGATGACGAAGAGTCCACGGCTATTGTATGAGATTGTGTGGCTATTACAATGGCCAGCCGCCTTTACTTTCCCCAACTAATGTCGGGTACACATTTGTAAACTGTATGGACACAGGAACATCGATCTGACCTGAGAAAAGTCCCGACATTTACCGGGCTTGAACTCCCTTAAATGGAGCAATGCATGTGATATATTCTCTAATGTAATGGCTACAGAAACATGTTTTGTCTCTCTCATGCTATTAACCTATTCTCAAATGTAACGGCTTCGAAAACACATTTCAATTTAATGTGATGTATACTTTATGTGATATATTTTCTAATGTGAAAGACGTTACTTTACTTTGTTAACATGTGATATATTTTCTAATGTGAAAGACGTTACTTTACTTTGTTAACATGTGATATATTTTCTAATGTGAAAGACGTTACTTTACTTTGTTAACATGTGATATATTTTCTAATGTGAAAGACGTTACTTTACTTTGTTAACATGTGATATATTTTCTAATGTGAAAGACGTTACTTTACTTTGTTAACATATAATATATTTTCTAATGTGAAAGACGTTACTTTACTTTGTTAACATGTGATATATTTTCTAATGTGAAAGACGTTACTTTACTTTGTTAACATGTGATATATTTTCTAATGTGACGTTTCAAAAGACGCTACTTTACGCTATTATTTCAAATCTCCGCATTAGATGTCAAATCTCTACAATACATTTAGAGTTTCAGAAAGACACATTCCAATATTTTAAAATCATATTTCCAACTTACACATTTATATAGATCATGTGTCCCGGGTAATGTTTCTAGATATTGATTCTACGTTCTCCCTCTTTTCTTACACAGACTTCATTCTATACATGAGATTGTTTTGTGTGCGTGGATCCATTTCAAAAAAAATAAAAAATAAAAAAGAAGTTGAAATCCATCTCTATACATCAATATTGTCTAAGTGTTCTAGCATTACATCTTCTAGGGGATGAAGCATTCAGCGGGAGCACATCTTGTGCAGACTTAACGAAATCGCAGGGACACTCCACTATTGGATCGTCTGTTGACACTTAACAGGGTGTGGTTCTCACCTATTCAACATCTGGACTTCCTCCTGCCTCGCACTGTTTTAGTGATTAATCTATGGACCTACTTGTATTGAACACCAGTACATGATTATGTCGTATGTTACAAATGTCTGGTTTAACATGTTTACATGATTATGGTGCTATGTTACAAATGTCTGGTTTAACATGTTTACATGATTATGGTGCTATATTACAAATGTCTGGTTTAACATGCATACATGATTATGACGTTATGTTACACATGTCTGGTTTAACATGTATACATGATTATGACGATATGTTACAAATGTCTGGTTTAAGATGACCACGAATATCTGGTTTAACATGTATACATGATTATTTCGTTATGTTACAAATGTCTGGTTTAACATGCATACATGATTATGGTGCTATGTTACAAATGTCTGGTTTAACATGCATACATGATTATGACGTTATGTTACACATGTCTGGTTTAACATGTATACATGATTATGATGATATGTTACAAATGTCTGGTTTAAGATGACCACGAATATCTGGTTTAACATGTATACATGAATACAAATATTTGTTTTAACATGTATACATGAATACAGATATCTGATTCAACATGTGTACATGACTGCAAATATCTGGCCTAACATTTATACATTACTACAAACATCTGGCTTAACATTTATACATGAATACAAATATCTGGTTTAACAGATGTACATGAATACAAATATTTGTTTAACATTTATATATGACTACAAATATCTGGTTAAACATGTATACAAATATTTGGTTTAACATGTATACATGAATACAAATATCTGGTTTAACATGTATACATGACTACAAATTACTGATTATACTTGTTACATGACTTTGCCATTCTATTACAAATAACTGATACAATATCTATACATGACTTTGGTATTAATTAATTGTAACAAATATCTGGTTTAACATTTAGGCCTATAGAAGATTATGACATAATATTACAAATATCTGTTTGTGTAAAACTGCTGGCTCTAATTTCCCTTCTTGTTATTATTTACTTGGTACAATGTTCAGCATTTGCTCTAAACAGTGGCGGATCGAAGTTAAAATTAATGTGGGAGATGCTACATAAACTATTTAGCATTTTGTTTAAAATGTGAGTAAAAGGAAACAAACATGTATATGACGACCATTTTTTCCCAGGACCTTGAATAAATCCTTAAAGAACAGAATTAAATATTTCTTTACTTACTATAACCTAATTTGTTAAAGTAGGCACTGAATGTAGAGATGGGAAGATGCGTCGAAATCGAGAATCGAAAAAAATTGACACTTTTTTATGGTATCGGAGTCGGGCCAAAGGTTTTTAAACCTAATACTAGATTCCGGAATCGATCCCTGACGTTATTTTTGTATACACGGTGGTATCTGTTAGCGTATTGTTAGCGTATATATATATATATATATATATATATATATATATATATATATATATATATATATATATATTTAAATGGAATAATTTCACTTTTTGGCTTTTGGGTTTCATGTTGGAAAACCGCATGAGCTATACATAACTGTAGATTTTTAAAAAGCATTTATCGAATCGAGACACGGGCAAGACGCCATTTTGAATTCTTGTTTTCCGCTTTCGATTGATTGTAGAACCCAGACCGCTTTTATTAATTATATTAAATTCTCTAGTTTGGAATGATATCAGTACTTTTTGACATGCTTCTTATGTCATGAAATTATTTTCAATCAAATGAAACACTTGGCTCGAGCACATCCTGTTATTTCCTCGTATGTTCCATTTCTTTAAATTCAATGTTTCTCTGAATTTCTGGAAAGAAAGTAAATGTACAGCACCATCTGTATCATCATTACACGATGACACTGATAATCGTTAATGTTCGATGACATTGTTTACCATTGGCTTTTTAGCATTTCTTTTTACTAAATCCAACATAACTTTAATTAGAGAACTAGCTCACACATTGTTTGTATATTTCTGCTTACGTCTAGTGACGTCAGACTGACAGATTGTTTCTTAGTTGAGCAAAGATTGTCACTGATTGTAATGTTTCGTGGATTCATAACAAATTCATTCCGGTATTAAAATTTTCCTCTTGGGCTAATGTATTTGAGCTATATATGCAAATATAGCGCCGGCGATGTTTGGTTGTGTTAAGACTCACAAAGTAGCCTATTATTCAAAGGTCTGCTAATACTAATGTGTTTAAGTGCTAATACTAATGTGTTCAAGTGCTCATAATTATGTCTTTAAGGTGCCTTTTAAAACTATGTGTAATTCGCATTTGTTTGTAGAGTTATATTATTTTACTCCCACGTATAAATCATTCAGTAGAACAACCTTACTATGTCAAATGTCCATTTCAATCGGCATTCAATAGAACGATCTTACTATATCAAATGTCCATTTGATGTCATTCAAGAGAACAACCATACTATGTCAAATGTCCATTTGATGTCATTCAAGAGAACAACCATACTATGTCAAATGTCCATTTGATGTCATTCAAGAGAACAATCATACTATGTCAAATGTCCATTTGATGTCATTCAAGAGAACAATCATACTATGTCAAATGTCCATTTGATGTCATTCAAGAGAACAACCATACTATGCCAAATGTCCATTTGATGTTATTCAAGAGAACAACCATACTATGTCAAATGTCCATTTGATGTCATTCAAGAGAACAACCATACTATGTCAAATGTCCATTTGATGTCATTCAAGAGAACAACCATACTATGTCAAATGTCCATTTGAATCGCCATTAAATAATACAAAATATAAAAAATCGTTACATATTGTTCTCTCCGTTTAGGTATTGGGGCCGCAAAGCATTAGTCAGAAAGTGCCTATACTAAACGATTACCCCCCCCCCTTCCGTACACCCCATAAAGCGCCAATACTAAAGAATTACCTTTCCCTTCCATACACCCCATAAAGCGCCTTTACTAAAGAATTACCTTTCCCTTCCATACACCCCATAAAGCGCCTTTACTAAAGAATTACCTTTCCCTTCCGTACACCCCATAAAGCGCCTATACTAAAGAATTACCTTTCCCTTCCGTACACCACAGATAGCGCCTTTACTAAAGGATTACCCTTCCCTTCCCCACAAAGCGCATATACTAAAGGATTACCTTTCCCTTCCGTACACCAGGACAAACCCAGTACACCACATAAATTGACCCACGATATGATTTATTGTTTTAACAACAATAGTCTCATTGAAAGTAAAATAAAAAAAATGAACACCAGAAGATATGTGAAACAATTGTTGTAACTGTCAACGAAATCGTGTTTTTATTGAATTGTGTGTGTGTGTAATTGTCCAATCACAAATCGTGTTTTTATTCAATTGTGTGTGTGTGTAATTGTCCAATCACAAATAGTGTTTTTATTGAATTGTGTGTGTGTGTGTGTGTAATTGTCCAATCACAAATAGTGTTTTTATTGAAGTGTGTGTGTGTGTGTAATTGTCCAATCACAAATAGTGTTTTTATTGAATTGTGTGTGTGTAATTGTCCAATCACAAATAGTGTTTTTATTGAATTGTGTGTGTGTAATTGTCCAATCACAAATAGTGTTTTTATTGAATTGTGTGTGTTTGTAATTGTCCAATCACAAATAGTGTTTTTATTGAAGTGTGTGTGCGTGTATTTGTCCAATTACAAATAGTGTTTTTATTGAAGTGTTTGTGAAATTGTCCAATCACAAATAGTGTTTTTATTAAATTGTGTGTTTGTGTAATTGTCCAATCACAAATAGTGTTTTTATTGAATTGTGTGTGTGTGTGTGTGTAATTGTCCAATCACAAATAGGGTTTTTATTGCATTCTCTGTTTGTGTAATTGTGCAATCACAAATAGTGTTTTTATTGAATTGTGTGTGTGTAATTGTGCTCACTATAAAATTCATAAAAAATAAAACTACATCAATGAAACTAAATCCACTAGACATTAAAATAAAAGTAAAAAATAAATAAATTTTATTGAGAGGCGTTTGTTCTATAACTACCAATTTTCAACTTAGAATCTTCAAAATAATACAAATAAATACGGTAAAAAAAAACTGACAAAAAAAAAAAGTTTTCTTGAGACGATTCATAAAAAAAGAAAAGTTGAATGGTTATTGAATTGTTATCGTGTGATATCAAGTGGAAATAGGGTGCTACAGCTCCACAGTGCTAGCCGCCGCTGTCCTAAATGACTTGATATAATAATGTTCATCTCGTGTGCTACATGAGATATATCATGTACTAAATGACTTGATATAATAATGTTCATCTCGTGTGCTACATGAGACATATCATGTACTAAATGACTAGATATAATAATGTTCATCTCGTGTGCTACATGAGACATATCATGTACTAAATGACTTGATATAATAATGTTCATCTCGTGTGCTGCATGATATATAAGGATGAGTTCATGTACTAAATGACTTGTCATTCTAAATGACTGGATATAATTTTCAGTTCACATTCTACATGACTATATATAATTAAAATTCATTGTACTAAATGACTGGCTATAGTGCTTAGTCAAAGTCCCAAACTACTCGATATATTGGCAACTTCACCAACTAAACGGCTAGCTAAATAATATTTTAACATGGCGTACTATGTGACTTCATATAATCGTAAATTTATGTTCAAAATGACTAGATTTACTGGTAAGTTCACGAACTAAATCCTTATATATATTGGTAAGTTCACGAACTAAATAACTCGATATATTGGTAAGTTCACAAACTAAATGACTAGATATATTGGTAAGTTCACGAACTAAATGACTAGATATATTGGTAAGTTCACGAACTAAATGACTAGACATAATGGTAAGTTCACGAACTAAATGATTAGACATAATGGCAAGTTCACGAACTAAATGACTAGATTTAATGGTAAGTTCACGAACTAAATGACTAGATATATTGGTAAGTTCACGAACTACATAAACGGATATGACTCTGATCTTCCATTCTTAACATTACTTTGCTCATTCTAACATCTTATTACTCACTGACCACTTATTTAACGGAGCTTTGATGACCAGTCTCTAGAGACACCGGTCAGCCTTATTCCCTTAATAGGAGAACGGACTCTACCACATCCCCGCACCCCCTTTCTAGCTGCCCCATCACTCATAATACTTTCTAAATATAGAAACCAATTTTCTTAAACTGTTGGCTGTATTACATGTGTTACAGATGAAAAGATGAAACCAAACTTTCAGATATTTAGGGGGATGGGGGTCATTTGTAAGTGACTGACCAATATGTTCCAGTAAGGTATTGTATAATAGCAATAGTGTATTGTTTTAGCCTAAGATAATTTACAATTATTTTCTTTTCGGCATAGGCAGACCAAGGTCGAATGGGTACAGGGGAGGGGGATGAAGAATGAAATACTAGGTCCCTTAAATGTGAGGCATGAAGAATGAAATACTAGGTCCCTTAAATGTGAGGCATGAAGAATGAAATACTAGGTCCCTTAAATGTGAGACATGAAGAATGAAATACTAGGTCCCTTAAATGTGAGGCATGAAGAATGAAATACTAGGTCCCTTAAATGTGAGGCATGAAGAATGAAATACTAGGTCCCTTAAATGTGAGGCTTGAAGAATGAAATACTAGGTCCCTTAAATGTGAGGAATGAAGAATGAAATACTAGGTCCCTTAAATGTGAGACATGAAGAATGAAATACTAGGTCCCTTAAATGTGAGACATGAAGAATGAAATACTAGGTCCCTTAAATGTGAGGCATGAAGAATGAAATACTAGGTCCCTTAAATGTGAGGAATGAAGAATGAAATACTAGGTCCCTTAAATGTGAGGCATGAAGAATGAAATACTAGGTCCCTTAAATGTGAGACATGAAGAATGAAATACAAGGTCCCTTAAATGTGAGACATGAAGAATGAAATACTAGGTCCCTTAAATGTGAGACATGAAGAATGAAATACTAGGTCCCTTAAATGTGAAACATGAAGAATGAAATACTAGGTCCCTTAAATGTGAGACATGAAGAATGAAATACTAGGTCCCTTAAATGTGAAACATGAAGAATGAAATACTAGGTCCCTTAAATGTGAAACATGAAGAATGAAATACTAGGTCCCTTAAATGTGAGACATGAAGAATGAAATACTAGGTCCCTTAAATGTGAGACATGAAGAATGAAATACTAGGTCCCTTAAATGTGAGGCATGAAGAATGAAATACTAGGTCCCTTAAATGTGAGGCATGAAGAATGAAATACTAGGTCCCTTAAATGTGAGGCATGAAGAATGAAATACTAGGTCCCTTAAATGTGAGGCATGAAGAATGAAATACTAGGTCCCTTAAATGTGAGGCATGAAGAATGAAATACTAGGTCCCTTAAATGTGAGGCATGAAGAATGAAATACTAGGTCCCTTAAATGTGAGGCATGAAGAATGAAATACTAGGTCCCTTAAATGTGAGGCATGAAGAATGAAATACTAGGTCCCTTAAATGTGAGGCTTGAAGAATGAAATACTAGGTCCCTTAAATGTGAGGAATGAAGAATGAAATACTAGGTCCCTTAAATGTGAGACATGAAGAATGAAATACTAGGTCCCTTAAATGTGAGACATGAAGAATGAAATACTAGGTCCCTTAAATGTGAGGAATGAAGAATGAAATACTAGGTCCCTTAAATGTGAGGAATGAAGAATGAAATACTAGGTCCCTTAAATGTGAGGAATGAAGAATGAAATACTAGGTCCCTTAAATGTGAGGAATGAAGAATGAAATACTAGGTCCCTTAAATGTGAGACATGAAGAATGAAATACTAGGTCCCTTAAATGTGAGACATGAAGAATGAAATACTAGGTCCCTTAAATGTGAGACATGAAGAATGAAATACTAGGTCCCTTACATGTGAGACATGAAGAATGAAATACTAGGTCCCTTAAATGTGGGACATGAAGAATGAAATACTAGGTCCCTTAAATGTGGGACATGAAGAATGAAATACAAGGTCCCTTAAATGTGACACATGAAGAATGAAATACAAGGTCCCTTAAATGTGAGACATGAAGAATGAAATACTAGGTCCCTTAAATGTGAGACATGAAGAATGAAATACTAGGTCCCTTAAATGTGAGACATGAAGAATGAAATACTAGGTCCCATAAATGTGAGACATGAAGAATGAAATACTAGGTCCCTTAAATGTGAGACATGAAGAATGAAATACAAGGTCCCTTAAATGTGAGACATGAAGAATGAAATACAAGGTCCCTTAAATGTGAGACATGAAGAATGAAATACTAGGTCCCTTAAATGTGAGACATGAAGAATGAAATACTAGGTCCCTTAAATGTGAGACATGAAGAATGAAATACAATGTCCCTTAAATGTGAGACATGAAGAATGAAATACAATGTCCCTTAAATGTGAGACATGAAGAATGAAATACTAGGTCCCTTAAATGTGAGACATGAAGAATGAAATACTAGGTCCCTTAAATGTGAGACATGAAGAATGAAATACTAGGTCCCTTAAATGTGAGACATGAAGAATGAAATACAATGTCCCTTAAATGTGAGACATGAAGAATGAAATACTAGGTCCCTTAAATGTGAGACATGAAGAATGAAATACTAGGTCCCTTAAATGTGAGACATGAAGAATGAAATACTAGGTCCCTTAAATGTGAGGCATGAAGAATGAAATACTAGGTCCCTCAAATGTGAGGCATGAAGAATGAAATACTAGGTCCCTCAAATGTGAGGCATGAAGAATGAAATACTAGGTCCCTCAAATGTGAGGCATGAAGAATGAAATACTAGGTCCCTCAAATGTGAGGCATGAAGAATGAAATACTAGGTCCCTCAAATGTGAGGCATGAAGAATGAAATACTAGGTCCCTCAAATGTGAGGCATGAAGAATGAAATACTAGGTCCCTTAAATGTGAGACATGAAGAATGAAATACTAGGTCCCTTAAATGTGAGGCATGAAGAATGAAATACTAGGTCCCTTAAATGTGAGGCATGAAGAATGAAATACTAGGTCCCTTAAATGTGAGGCATGAAGAATGAAATACTAGGTCCCTTAAATGTGAGGCTTGAAGAATGAAATACTAGGTCCCTTAAATGTGAGGAATGAAGAATGAAATACTAGGTCCCTTAAATGTGAGGAATGAAGAATGAAATACTAGGTCCCTTAAATGTGAGGAATGAAGAATGAAATACTAGGTCCCTTAAATGTGAGACATGAAGAATGAAATACTAGGTCCCTTAAATGTGAGGCATGAAGAATGAAATACTAGGTCCCTTAAATGTGAGACATGAAGAATGAAATACTAGGTCCCTTAAATGTGAGGCATGAAGAATGAAATACTAGGTCCCTTAAATGTGAGGCATGAAGAATGAAATACTAGGTCCCTTAAATGTGAGACATGAAGAATGAAATACTAGGTCCCTTAAATGTGAGACATGAAGAATGAAATACTAGGTCCCTTAAATGTGAGACATGAAGAATGAAATACTAGGTCCCTTAAATGTGAGACATGAAGAATGAAATACTAGGTCCCTTAAATGTGAGACATGAAGAATTAAATACTAGGTCCCTTAAATGTGAGACATGAAGAATGAAATACTAGGTCCCTTAAATGTGAGACATGAAGAATTAAATACTAGGTCCCGTAAATGTGAGACATGAAGAATTAAATACTAGGTCCCTTAAATGTGAGACATGAAGAATGAAATACTAGGTCCCGTAAATGTGAGACATGAAGAATGAAATACTAGGTCCCTTAAATGTGAGACATGAAGAATGAAATACAAGGTCCCTTAAATGTGAGACATGAAGAATGAAATACTAGGTCCCTAAAATGTGAGACATGAAGAATGAAATACAAGGTCCCTTAAATGTGAGACATGAAGAATGAAATACTAGGTCCCTTAAATGTGAGACATGAAGAATGAAATACTAGGTCCCTTAAATGTGAGACATGAAGAATGAAATACTAGGTCCCTTAAATGTGAGACATGAAGAATGAAATACAAGGTCCCTTAAATGTGAGACATGAAGAATGAAATACAAGGTCCCTTAAATGTGAGACATGAAGAATGAAATACTAGGTCCCTTAAATGTGAGACATGAAGAATGAAATACTTGGTCCCTTTAATGTGAGACATGAAGAATGAAATACTAGGTCCCTTAAATGTGAGACATGAAGAATGAAATACTAGGTCCCTTAAATGTGAGACATGAAGAATGAAATACTTGGTCCCTTAAATGTGAGACATGAAGAATGAAATACTAGGTCCCTTAAATGTGAGACATGAAGAATGAAATACTAGGTCCCTTAAATGTGAGACATGAAGAATGAAATACTAGGTCCCTTAAATGTGAGACATGAAGAATGAAATACTAGGTCCCTTAAATGTGAGACATGAAGAATGAAATACAATGTCCCTTAAATGTGAGACATGAAGAATGAAATACAATGTCCCTTAAATGTGAGACATGAAGAATGAAATACTAGGTCCCTTAAATGTGAGACATGAAGAATGAAATACTATGTCCCTCAAATGTGAGACATGAAGAATGAAATACTAGGTCCCTCAAATGTGAGACATGAAGAATGAAATACTAGGTCCCTCAAATGTGAGACATAAAGAATGAAATACTAGGTCCCTCAAATGTGAGACATGAAGAATGAAATACTAGGTCCCTTAAATGTGAGACATGAAGAATGAAATACTAGGTCCCTTAAATGTGAGACATGAAGAATGAAATACTAGGTCCCTTAAATGTGAAACATGAAGAATGAAATACAAGGTCCCTTAAATGTGAGACATGAAGAATGAAATACAAGGTCCCTTAAATGTGAGACATGAAGAATGAAATACAAGGTCCCTTAAATGTGAGACATGAAGAATGAAATACTAGGTCCCTTAAATGTGAGACATGAAGAATGAAATACTAGGTCCCTTAAATGTGAGACATGAAGAATGAAATACAAGGTCCCTTAATTGTGAGACATGAAGAATGAAATACAAGGTCCCTCAAATGTGAGACATGAAGAATGAAATACTAGGTCCCTCAAATGTGAGACATGAAGAATGAAATACAATGTCCCTTAAATGTGAGACATGAAGAATGAAATACTAGGTCCCTTAAATGTGAGACATGAAGAATGAAATACTAGGTCCCTTAAATGTGAGACATGAAGAATGAAATACTAGGTCCCTCAAATGTGAGGCATGAAGAATGAAATACTAGGTCCCTCAAATGTGAGGCATGAAGAATGAAATACTAGGTCCCTCAAATGTGAGGCATGAAGAATGAAATACTAGGTCCCTCAAATGTGAGGCATGAAGAATGAAATACTAGGTCCCTCAAATGTGAGGCATGAAGAATGAAATACTAGGTCCCTCAAATGTGAGGCATGAAGAATGAAATACTAGGTCCCTCAAATGTGAGGCATGAAGAATGAAATACTAGGTCCCTCAAATGTGAGGCATGAAGAATGAAATACTAGGTCCCTTAAATGTGAGGCATGAAGAATGAAATACTAGGTCCCTTAAATGTGAGGCATGAAGAATGAAATACTAGGTCCCTTAAATGTGAGGCATGAAGAATGAAATACTAGGTCCCTTAAACGTGAGGCATGAAGAATGAAATACTAGGTCCCTTAAATGTGAGGCATGAAGAATGAAATACTAGGTCCCTTAAATGTGAGGCTTGAAGAATGAAATACTAGGTCCCTTAAACGTGAGGAATGAAGAATGAAATACTAGGTCCCTTAAATGTGAGACATGAAGAATGAAATACTGGGTCCCTTAAATGTGAGACATGAAGAATGAAATACTAGGTCCCTTAAATGTGAGGCTTGAAGAATGAAATACTAGGTCCCTTAAATGTGAGGAATGAAGAATGAAATACTAGGTCCCTTAAATGTGAGGAATGAAGAATGAAATACTAGGTCCCTTAAATGTGAGGAATGAAGAATGAAATACTAGGTCCCTTAAATGTGAGACATGAAGAATGAAATACTAGGTCCCTTAAATGTGAGACATGAAGAATGAAATACTAGGTCCCTTAAATGTGAGACATGAAGAATGAAATACTAGGTCCCTTAAATGTGACACATGAAGAATGAAATACTAGGTCCCTTAAATGTGAGACATGAAGAATGAAATACTAGGTCCCTTAAATGTGAGACATGAAGAATGAAATACTAGGTCCCTTAAATGTGAGACATGAAGAATGAAATACTAGGTCCCTTAAATGTGGGACATGAAGAATGAAATACTAGGTCCCTTAAATGTGGGACATGAAGAATGAAATACAAGGTCCCTTAAATGTGACACATGAAGAATGAAATACAAGGTCCCTTAAATGTGAGACATGAAGAATGAAATACTAGGTCCCTTAAATGTGAGACATGAAGAATGAAATACTAGGTCCCTTAAATGTGAGACATGAAGAATGAAATACTAGGTCCCATAAATGTGAGACATGAAGAATGAAATACTAGGTCCCTTAAATGTGAGACATGAAGAATGAAATACAAGGTCCCTTAAATGTGAGACATGAAGAATGAAATACAAGGTCCCTTAAATGTGAGACATGAAGAATGAAATACTAGGTCCCTTAAATGTGAGACATGAAGAATGAAATACTAGGTCCCTTAAATGTGAGACATGAAGAATGAAATACAATGTCCCTTAAATGTGAGGAATGAAGAATGAAATACTAGGTCCCTTAAATGTGAGGAATGAAGAATGAAATACTAGGTCCCTTAAATGTGAGGAATGAAGAATGAAATACTAGGTCCCTTAAATGTGAGACATGAAGAATGAAATACTAGGTCCCTTAAATGTGAGGAATGAAGAATGAAATACTAGGTCCCTTAAATGTGAGGAATGAAGAATGAAATACTAGGTCCCTTAAATGTGAGGCATGAAGAATGAAATACTAGGTCCCTTAAATGTGAGGCATGAAGAATGAAATACTAGGTCCCTTAAATGTGAGACATGAAGAATGAAATACTAGGTCCCTTAAATGTGAGGCATGAAGAATGAAATACTAGGTCCCTTAAATGTGAGGCATGAAGAATGAAATACTAGGTCCCTTAAATGTGAGACATGAAGAATTAAATACTAGGTCCCTTAAATGTGAGACATGAAGAATTAAATACTAGGTCCCTTAAATGTGAGACATGAAGAATGAAATACTAGGTCCCTTAAATGTGAGACATGAAGAATTAAATACTAGGTCCCGTAAATGTGAGACATGAAGAATGAAATACTAGGTCCCTTAAATGTGAGACATGAAGAATTAAATACTAGGTCCCTTAAATGTGAGACATGAAGAATGAAATACTAGGTCCCGTAAATGTGAGACATGAAGAATGAAATACTAGGTCCCTTAAATGTGAGACATGAAGAATGAAATACAAGGTCCCTTAAATGTGAGACATGAAGAATGAAATACTAGGTCCCTTAAATGTGAGACATGAAGAATGAAATACAAGGTCCCTTAAATGTGAGACATGAAGAATGAAATACTAGGTCCCTTAAATGTGAGACATGAAGAATGAAATACTAGGTCCCTTAAATGTGAGACATGAAGAATGAAATACTAGGTCCCTTAAATGTGAGACATGAAGAATGAAATACTAGGTCCCTTAAATGTGAGACATGAAGAATGAAATACAAGGTCCCTTAAATGTGAGACATGAAGAATGAAATACTAGGTCCCTTAAATGTGAGACATGAAGAATGAAATACAAGGTCCCTTAAATGTGAGACATGAAGAATGAAATACAAGGTCCCTTAAATGTGAGACATGAAGAATGAAATACAAGGTCCCTTAAATGTGAGACATGAAGAATGAAATACAAGGTCCCTTAAATGTGAGACATGAAGAATGAAATACTAGGTCCCTTAAATGTGAGACATGAAGAATGAAATACTAGGTCCCTTAAATGTGAGACATGAAGAATGAAATACTAGGTCCCTTAAATGTGAGGCTTGAAGAATGAAATACTAGGTCCCTTAAATGTGAGGCTTGAAGAATGAAATACTAGGTCCCTTAAATGTGAGGAATGAAGAATGAAATACTAGGTCCCTTAAATGTGAGACATGAAGAATGAAATACTAGGTCCCTTAAATGTGAGACAGGAAGAATGAAATACTAGGTCCCTTAAATGTGAGGAATGAAGAATGAAATACTAGGTCCCTTAAATGTGAGGCATGAAGAATGAAATACTAGGTCCCTTAAATGTGAGACATGAAGAATGAAATACTAGGTCCCTTAAATGTGAGACATGAAGAATGAAATACTAGGTCCCTTAAATGTGAGACATGAAGAATGAAATACTAGGTCCCTTAAATGTGAGACATGAAGAATTAAATACTAGGTCCCTTAAATGTGAGACATGAAGAATTAAATACTAGGTCCCTTAAATGTGAGACATGAAGAATTAAATACTAGGTCCCTTAAATGTGAGACATGAAGAATGAAATACTAGGTCCCTTAAATGTGAGACATGAAGAATGAAATACTAGGTCCCTTAAATGTGAGACATGAAGAATTAAATACTAGGTCCCTTAAATGTGAGACATGAAGAATGAAATACTAGGTCCCTTAAATGTGAGACATGAAGAATGAAATACTAGGTCCCTTAAATGTGAGACATGAAGAATGAAATACAAGGTCCCTTAAATGTGAGACATGAAGAATGAAATACAAGGTCCCTTAAATGTGAGACATGAAGAATGAAATACAAGGTCCCTTAAATGTGAGACATGAAGAATGAAATACAAGGTCCCTTAAATGTGAGACATGAAGAATGAAATACTAGGTCCCTTAAATGTGAGACATGAAGAATGAAATACAAGGTCCCTTAAATGTGAGACATGAAGAATGAAATACTAGGTCCCTTAAATGTGAGACATGAAGAATGAAATACTAGGTCCCTTAAATGTGAGACATGAAGAATGAAATACTAGGTCCCTTAAATGTGAGACATGAAGAATGAAATACTTGGTCCCTTTAATGTGAGACATGAAGAATGAAATACTAGGTCCCTTAAATGTGAGACATGAAGAATGAAATACTAGGTCCCTTAAATGTGAGACATGAAGAATGAAATACTTGGTCCCTTAAATGTGAGACATGAAGAATGAAATACTAGGTCCCTTAAATGTGAGACATGAAGAATGAAATACTAGGTCCCTTAAATGTGAGACATGAAGAATGAAATACTAGGTCCCTTAAATGTGAGACATGAAGAATGAAATACTAGGTCCCTTAAATGTGAGACATGAAGAATGAAATACTAGGTCCCTTAAATGTGAGACATGAAGAATGAAATACAATGTCCCTTAAATGTGAGACATGAAGAATGAAATACAATGTCCCTTAAATGTGAGACATGAAGAATGAAATACTAGGTCCCTTAAATGTGAGACATGAAGAATGAAATACTATGTCCCTCAAATGTGAGACATGAAGAATGAAATACTAGGTCCCTCAAATGTGAGACATGAAGAATGAAATACTAGGTCCCTCAAATGTGAGACATGAAGAATGAAATACTAGGTCCCTCAAATGTGAGACATGAAGAATGAAATACTAGGTCCCTTAAATGTGAGACATGAAGAATGAAATACTAGGTCCCTCAAATGTGAGACATGAAGAATGAAATACTAGGTCCCTCAAATGTGAGACATGAAGAATGAAATACAAGGTCCCTTAAATGTGAGACATGAAGAATGAAATACTAGGTGCCTTAAATGTGAGACATGAAGAATGAAATACAAGGTCCCTTAAATGTGAGACATGAAGAATGAAATACTAGGTCCCTTAAATGTGAGACATGAAGAATGAAATACTAGGTCCCTTAAATGTGAGACATGAAGAATGAAATACAAGGTCCCTTAAATGTGAGACATGAAGAATGAAATACTAGGTCCCTTAAATGTGAGACATGAAGAATGAAATACTAGGTCCCTCAAATGTGAGACATGAAGAATGAAATACTAGGTCCCTTAAATGTGAGACATGAAGAATGAAATACTAGGTCCCTTAAATGTGAGACATGAAGAATGAAATACTAGGTCCCTTAAATGTGAGACATGAAGAATGAAATACAATGTCCCTTAAATGTGAGACATGAAGAATGAAATACTAGGTCCCTTAAATGTGAGACATGAAGAATGAAATACTAGGTCCCTTAAATGTGAGACATGAAGAATGAAATACTAGGTCCCTCAAATGTGAGGCATGAAGAATGAAATACTAGGTCCCTCAAATGTGAGGCATGAAGAATGAAATACTAGGTCCCTCAAATGTGAGGCATGAAGAATGAAATACTAGGTCCCTCAAATGTGAGGCATGAAGAATGAAATACTAGGTCCCTCAAATGTGAGGCATGAAGAATGAAATACTAGGTCCCTCAAATGTGAGGCATGAAGAATGAAATACTAGGTCCCTCAAATGTGAGGCATGAAGAATGAAATACTAGGTCCCTTAAATGTGAGGCATGAAGAATGAAATACTAGGTCCCTTAAATGTGAGGCATGAAGAATGAAATACTAGGTCCCTTAAATGTGAGGCATGAAGAATGAAATACTAGGTCCCTTAAATGTGAGGCTTGAAGAATGAAATACTAGGTCCCTTAAATGTGAGGAATGAAGAATGAAATACTAGGTCCCTTAAATGTGAGGCATGAAGAATGAAATACTAGGTCCCTTAAATGTGAGGCTTGAAGAATGAAATACTAGGTCCCTTAAATGTGAGACATGAAGAATGAAATACTAGGTCCCTTAAATGTGAGGCATGAAGAATGAAATACTAGGTCCCTTAAATGTGAGGCATGAAGAATGAAATACTAGGTCCCTTAAATGTGAGGCATGAAGAATGAAATACTAGGTCCCTTAAATGTGAGACATGAAGAATGAAATACTAGGTCCCTTAAATGTGAGACATGAAGAATTAAATACTAGGTCCCTTAAATGTGAGACATGAAGAATTAAATACTAGGTCCCTTAAATGTGAGACATGAAGAATTAAATACTAGGTCCCGTAAATGTGAGACATGAAGAATTAAATACTAGGTCCCTTAAATGTGAGACATGAAGAATTAAATACTAGGTCCCTTAAATGTGAGACATGAAGAATTAAATACTAGGTCCCTTAAATGTGAGACATGAAGAATGAAATACTAGGTCCCTTAAATGTGAGACATGAAGAATTAAATACTAGGTCCCTTAAATGTGAGACATGAAGAAAGAAATACTAGGTCCCGTAAATGTGAGACATGAAGAATGAAATACTAGGTCCCTTAAATGTGAGACATGAAGAATGAAATACAAGGTCCCTTAAATGTGAGACATGAAGAATGAAATACTAGGTCCCTTAAATGTGAGACATGAAGAATGAAATACAAGGTCCCTTAAATGTGAGACATGAAGAATGAAATACTAGGTCCCTTAAATGTGAGACATGAAGAATGAAATACTAGGTCCCTTAAATGTGAGACATGAAGAATGAAATACTAGGTCCCTTAAATGTGAGACATGAAGAATGAAATACAAGGTCCCTTAAATGTGAGACATGAAGAATGAAATACAAGGTCCCTTAAATGTGAGACATGAAGAATGAAATACTAGGTCCCTTAAATGTGAGACATGAAGAATGAAATACTTGGTCCCTTTAATGTGAGACATGAAGAATGAAATACTAGGTCCCTTAAATGTGAGACATGAAGAATGAAATACTAGGTCCCTTAAATGTGAGACATGAAGAATGAAATACTTGGTCCCTTAAATGTGAGACATGAAGAATGAAATACTAGGTCCCTTAAATGTGAGACATGAAGAATGAAATACTAGGTCCCTTAAATGTGAGACATGAAGAATGAGAAATACTAGGTCCCTTAAATGTGAGACATGAAGAATGAAATACTAGGTCCCTTAAATATGTGAGACATGAAGAATGAAATACAATGTCCCCTTAAATGTGAGACATGAAGAATGAAATACAATGTCCTTAAATGTGAGACATGAAGAATGAAATACTAGGTCCCTTAAATGTGAGGAATGAAGAATGAAATACTAGGTCCCTTAAATGTGAGACATGAAGAATGAAATACTAGGTCCCTTAAATGTGAGACATGAAGAATGAAATACTAGGTCCCTTAAATGTGGGACATGAAGAATGAAATACTAGGTCCCTTAAATGTGGGACATGAAGAATAAAATACAAGGTCCCTTAAATGTGACACATGAAGAATGAAATACAAGGTACCTTAAATGTGAGACATGAAGAATGAAATACTAGGTCCCTTAAATGTGAGACATGAAGAATGAAATACTAGGTCCCTTAAATGTGAGACATGAAGAATGAAATACTAGGTCCCATAAATGTGAGACATGAAGAATGAAATACTAGGTCCCTTAAATGTGAGACATGAAGAATGAAATACAAGGTCCCTTAAATGTGAGACATGAAGAATGAAATACAAGGTCCCTTAAATGTGAGACATGAAGAATGAAATACTAGGTCCCTTAAATGTGAGACATGAAGAATGAAATACTAGGTACCTTAAATGTGAGACATGAAGAATGAAATACAATGTCCCTTAAATGTGAGACATGAAGAATGAAATACAATGTCCCTTAAATGTGAGACATGAAGAATGAAATACTAGGTCCCTTAAATGTAAGACATGAAGAATGAAATACTAGGTCCCTTAAATGTGAGACATGAAGAATGAAATACAATGTCCCTTAAATGTGAGACATGAAGAATGAAATACAATGTCCCTTAAATGTGAGACATGAAGAATGAAATACTAGGTCCCTTAAATGTGAGACATGAAGAATGAAATACTAGGTCCCTTAAATGTGAGACATGAAGAATGAAATACTAGGTCCCTCAAATGTGAGGCATGAAGAATGAAATACTAGGTCCCTCAAATGTGAGGCATGAAGAATGAAATACTAGGTCCCTCAAATGTGAGGCATGAAGAATGAAATACTAGGTCCCTCAAATGTGAGGCAGGAAGAATGAAATACTAGGTCCCTCAAATGTGAGGCATGAAGAATGAAATACTAGGTCCCTCAAATGTGAGGCATGAAGAATGAAATACTAGGTCCCTCAAATGTGAGGCATGAAGAATGAAATACTAGGTCCCTTAAATGTGAGACATGAAGAATGAAATACTAGGTCCCTTAAATGTGAGGCATGAAGAATGAAATACTAGGTCCCTCAAATGTGAGGCATGAAGAATAAAATACTAGGTCCCTTAAATGTGAGGCATGAAGAATGAAATACTAGGTCCCTTAAATGTGAGGCTTGAAGAATGAAATACTAGGTCCCTTAAATGAGAGGCTTGAAGAATGAAATACTAGGTCCCTTAAATGTGAGGAATGAAGAATGAAATACTAGGTCCCTTAAATGTGAGGAATGAAGAATGAAATACTAGGTCCCTTAAATGTGAGACATGAAGAATGAAATACTAGGTCCCTTAAATGTGAGACATGAAGAATGAAATACTAGGTCCCTTAAATGTGAGGCATGAAGAATGAAATACTAGGTCCCTTAAATGTGAGACATGAAGAATGAAATACTAGGTCCCTTAAATGTGAGGCATGAAGAATGAAATACTAGGTCCCTTAAATGTGAGGCATGAAGAATGAAATACTAGGTCCCTTAAATGTGAGACATGAAGAATGAAATACTAGGTCCCTTAAATGTGAGACATGAAGAATGAAATACTAGGTCCCTTAAATGTGAGACATGAAGAATGAAATACTAGGTCCCTTAAATGTGAGACATGAAGAATGAAATACTAGGTCCCTTAAATGTGAGACATGAAGAATGAAATACTAGGTCCCACTAAATGTGAGACATGAAGAATGAAATACTAGGTCCCTAAATGTGAGACATGAAGAATTAAATACTAGGTCCCGTAAATGTGAGACATGAAGAATGAAATACTAGGTCCCTTAAATGTGAGACATGAAGAATTAAATACTAGGTCCCTTAAATGTGAGACATGAAGAATGAAATACTAGGTCCCGTAAATGTGAGACATGAAGAATGAAATACTAGGTCCCTTAAATGTGAGACATGAAGAATGAAATACAAGGTCCCTTAAATGTGAGACATGAAGAATGAAATACTAGGTCCCTTAAATGTGAGACATGAAGAATGAAATACAAGGTCCCTTAAATGTGAGACATGAAGAATGAAATACTAGGTCCCTTAAATGTGAGACATGAAGAATGAAATACTAGGTCCCTTAAATGTGAGACATGAAGAATGAAATACTAGGTCCCTTAAATGTGAGACATGAAGAATGAAATACAAGGTCCATTAAATGTGAGACATGAAGAATGAAATACTAAGGTCCCTTAAATGTGAGACATGAAGAATGAAATACAAGGTCCCTTAAATGTGAGACATGAAGAATGAAATACTAGGTCCCTTAAATGTGAGACATGAAGAATGAAATACTTGGTCCCTTTAATGAGACATGAAGAATGAAATACTAGGTCCCTTAAATGTGAGACATGAAGAGATGAAATACTAGGTCCCTTAAATGTGAGACATGAAGAATGAAATACTATGGTCCCTTAAATGTGAGACATGAAGAATGAAATACTAGGTCCCTTAAATGTGAGACATGAAGAATGAAATACTAGGTCCCTTAAATGTGAGACATGAAGAATGAAATACTAGGTCCCTTAAATGTGAGACATGAAGAATGAAATACTAGGTCCCTTAAATGTGAGACATGAAGAATGAAATACAATGTCCCTTAAAAGTGAGACATGAAGAATGAAATACAATGTCCCTTAAATGTGAGACATGAAGAATGAAATACTAGGTCCCTTAAATGTGAGACATGAAGAATGAAATACTATGTCCCTCAAATGTGAGACATGAAGAATGAAATACTAGGTCCCTCAAATGTGAGACATGAAGAATGAAATACAAGGTCCCTTAATTGTGAGACATGAAGAATGAAATACTAGGTCCCTCAAATGTGAGACATGAAGAATGAAATACTAGGTCCCTCAAATGTGAGACATGAAGAATGAAATACTAGGTCCCTTAAATGTGAGACATGAAGAATGAAATACTAGGTCCCTTAAATGTGAGACATGAAGAATGAAATACTAGGTCCCTTAAATGTGAGACATGAAGAATGAAATACAATGTCCCTTAAATGTGAGACATGAAGAATGAAATACTAGGTCCCTTAAATGTGAGGCATGAAGAATGAAATACTAGGTCCCTTAAATGTGAGGCATGAAGAATGAAATACTAGGTCCCTTAAATGTGAGGCATGAAGAATGAAATACTAGGTCCCTTAAATGTGAGGCATGAAGAATGAAATACTAGGTCCCTTAAATGTGAGGCTTGAAGAATGAAATACTAGGTCCCTTAAATGTGAGGAATGAAGAATGAAATACTAGGTCCCTTAAATGTGAGGCTTGAAGAATGAAATACTAGGTCCCTTAAATGTGAGGCTTGAAGAATGAAATACTAGGTCCCTTAAATGTGAGGAATGAAGAATGAAATACTAGGTCCCTTAAATGTGAGACATGAAGAATGAAATACTAGGTCCCTTAAATGTGAGACATGAAGAATGAAATACTAGGTCCCTTAAATGTGAGGCATGAAGAATGAAATACTAGGTCCCTTAAATGTGAGGCATGAAGAATGAAATACTTGGTCCCTTAAATGTGAGACATGAAGAATGAAATACTAGGTCCCTTAAATGTGAGACATGAAGAATGAAATACTAGGTCCCTTAAATGTGAGACATGAAGAATGAAATACTAGGTCCCTTAAATGTGAGACATGAAGAATTAAATACTAGGTCCCTTAAATGTGAGACATGAAGAATTAAATACTAGGTCCCTTAAATGTGAGACATGAAGAATTAAATACTAGGTCCCTTAAATGTGAGACATGAAGAATTAAATACTAGGTCCCTTAAATGTGAGACATGAAGAATGAAATACTAGGTCCCTTAAATGTGAGACATGAAGAATGAAATACTAGGTCCCTTAAATGTGAGACATGAAGAATTAAATACTAGGTCCCTTAAATGTGAGACATGAAGAATGAAATACTAGGTCCCTTAAATGTGAGACATGAAGAATGAAATACAAGGTCCCTTAAATGTGAGACATGAAGAATGAAATACAAGGTCCCTTAAATGTGAGACATGAAGAATGAAATACTAGGTCCCTTAAATGTGAGACATGAAGAATGAAATACAAGGTCCCTTAATGTGAGACATGAAGAATGAAATACTAGGGTCCCTTAAATGTGAGACATGAAGAATGAAATACTAGGTCCCTTAAATGTGAGACATGAAGAATGAAATACAAGGTCCCTTAAATGTGAGACATAAAGAATGAAATACTAGGTCCCTTAAATGTGAGACATGAAGAATGAAATACTAGGTCCCTTAAATGTGAGACATGAAGAATGAGAAATACTTGGTCCCTTTAATGTGAGACATGAAGAATGAAATACTAGGTCTACCTTAAATGTGAGACATGAAGAATGAAATACTAGGTCCCTTAAATGTGAGACATGAAGAATGAAATACTTGGTCCCTTTAATGTGAGACATGAAGAATGAAATACTAGGTCCCTTAAATGTGAGACATGAAGAATGAAATACTAGGTCCCTTAAATGTGAGACATGAAGAATGAAATACAATGTCCCTTAAATGTGAGACATGAAGAATGAAATACTAGGTCCCTTAAATGTGAGACATGAAGAATGAAATACAATGTCCTTAAATGTGAGACATGAAGAATGAAATACAATGTCCACTTAAATGTGAGACATGAAGAATGAAATACTAGGTCCCTTAAATGTGAGACATGAAGAATGAAATACTATGTCCCTCAAATGTGAGACATGAAGAATGAAATACTAGGTCCCTCAAATGTGAGACATGAAGAATGAAATACTAGGTCCCTCAAATGTGAGACATGAAGAATGAAATACTAGGTCCCTCAAATGTGAGACATGAAGAAATGAAATACTAGGTGCCTTAAATGTGAGAGACATGAAGAATGAAATACTAGGTCCCTCAAATGTGAGGACATGAAGAATGAGAATACAAGGTCCCTTAAATGTGAGACATGAAGAATGAAATACAAGGTCCCTTAAATGTGAGACATGAAGAATGAAATACAAGGTCCGTTAAATGTGAGACATGAAGAATGAAATACTAGGTCTCCAAAATGTGGGACATGAAGAATGAAATACTAGGTCCGTTAAATGTGAGACATGAAGAATGAAATACAAAGGTCCCCTTAATTGTGAGACATGAAGAATGAAATACAAGGTCCCTCAAATGTGAGACATGAAGAATGAAATATTAGGTCCCTCAAATGTGAGACATGAAGAATGAAATACTAGGTCCTCAAATGAGACATGAAGAATGAAATACTAGGTCCCTTAAATGTGAGACATGAAGAATGAAATACTAGGTCCCTTAAATGTGAGGCATGAAGAATGAAATACTAGGTCCCTTAAATGTGAGGAATGAAGAATGAAATACTAGGTCCCTTAAATGTGAGGCTTGAAGAATGAAATACTAGGTCCCTTAAATGTGAGGAATGAAGAATGAAATACTAGGTCCCTTAAATGTGAGGAATGAAGAATGAAATACTAGGTCCCTTAAATGTGAGGCATGAAGAATGAAATACTAGGTCCCTTAAATGTGAGGCATGAAGAATGAAATACTAGGTCCCTTAAATGTGAGGCATGAAGAATGAAATACTAGGTCCCTTAAATGTGAGGCATGAAGAATGAAATACTAGGTCCCTTTAAATGTGAGACATGAAGAATGAAATACTAGGTCCCTTAAATGTGAGACATGAAGAATGAAATACTAGGTCCCTTAAATGTGAGACATGAAGAATGAAATACTAGGTCCCTTAAATGTGAGACATGAAGAATTAAATACTAGGTCCCTTAAATGTGAGACATGAAGAATTAAATACTAGGTCCTTAAATGTGAGACATGAAGAATTAAATACTAGGTCCCTTAAATGTGAGACATGAAGAATTAAATACTAGGTCCCTTAAATGTGAGACATGAAGAATTAAATACTAGGTCCCTTAAATGTGAGACATGAAGAATTAAATACTAGGTCCCGTAAATGTGAGACATGAAGAATTAAATACTAGGTCCCTTAAATGTGAGACATGAAGAATTAAATACTAGGTCCCGTAAATGTGAGACATGAAGAATGAAATACTAGGTCCCTTAAATGTGAGACATGAAGAATGAAATACAAGGTCCCTTAAATGTGAGACATGAAGAATGAAATACTAGGTCCCTTAAATGTGAGACATGAAGAATGAAATACTAGGTCCCTAAATGTGAGACATGAAGAATGAAATACAAGGTCCCTTAAATGTGAGACATGAAGAATGAAATACTAGGTCCCTTAAATGTGAGACATGAAGAATGAAATACTAGGTCCCTTAAATGTAGACATGAAGAATGAAATACAAGGTCCCTTAAATGTGAGACATGAAGAATGAAATACAAGGTCCCTTAAATGTGAGACATGAAGAATGAAATACAAGGTCCCTTAAATGTGAGACATGAAGAATGAAATACTAGGTCCCTTAAATGTGAGACATGAAGAATGAAATACTAGGTCCCTTAAATGTGAGACATGAAGAATGAAATACTAGGTCCCTTAAATGTGAGACATGAAGAATGAAATACTTGGTCCCTTAAATGTGAGACATGAAGAATGAAATACTTGGTCCCTTAAATGTGAGACATGAAGAATGAAATACTAGGTCCCTTAAATGTGAGACATGAAGAATGAAATACTAGGTCCCTTAAATGTGAGACATGAAGAATGAAATACTAGGTCCCTTAAATGTGAGACATGAAAAATGAAATACTAGGTCCCTTAAATGTGAGACATGAAGAATGAAATACTAGGTCCCTTAAATGTGAGACATGAAGAATGAAATACAAGGTCCCTTAAATGTGAGACATGAAGAATGAAATACTAGGTCCCTTAAATGTGAGACATGAAGAATGAAATACTAGGTCCCTTAAATGTGAGACGTGAAGAATGAAATACTAGGTCCCTTAAATGTGAGACGTGAAGAATGAAATACTAGGTCCCTTAAATGTGAGACATGAAGAATGAAATACTAGGTCCCTTAAATGTGAGACATGAAGAATGAAATACTAGGTCCCTTAAATGTGAGACATGAAGAATGAAATACTAGGTCCCTTAAATGTGAGACATGAAGAATGAAATACTGGGTCCCTTAAATGTGAGACATGAAGAATGAAATACTAGGTCCCTAAATGTGAGACATGAAGAATGAAATACTAGGTCCCTTAAATGTGAGACATGAAGAATGAAATACTAGGTCCCTTAAATGTGAGACATGAAGAATGAAATACTAGGTCCCTTAAATGTGAGACATGAAGAATGAAATACTAGGTCCCTTAAATGTGAGACATGAAGAATGAAATACAAGGTCCCTTAAATGTGAGACATGAAGAATGAAATACTAGGTCCACTTAAATGTGAGACATGAAGAATGAAATACTAGGTCCCTTAAATGTGAGACATGAAGAATGAAATACAAGGTCCCTTAAATGTGAGACATGAAGAATGAAATACAAGGTCCCTTAAATGTGAGACATGAAGAATGAAATACAAGGTCCCTTAAATGTGAGACATGAAGAATGAAATACTAGGTCCTTTAAATGTGAGACATGAAGAATGAAATACTAGGTCCCTTAAATGTGAGACATGAAGAATGAAATACTAGGTCCCTTAAATGTGAGACATGAAGAATGAAATACTAGGTCCCTCAAATGTGAGACATGAAGAATGAAATACTAGGTCCCTCAAATGTGAGACATGAAGAATGAAATACTAGGTCCCTCAAATGTGAGACATGAAGAATGAAATACTAGGTCCCTCAAATGTGAGACATGAAGAATGAAATACTAGGTCCCTTAAATGTGAGACATGAAGAATGAAATACTAGGTCCCTCAAATGTGAGACATGAAGAATGAAATACTAGGTCCCTTAAATGTGAGACATGAAGAATGAAATACAAGGTCCCTTAAATGTGAGACATGAAGAATGAAATACTAGGTCCCTTAAATGTGAGACATGAAGAATGAAATACTAGGTCCCTTAAATGTGAGACATGAAGAATGAAATACTAGGTCCCTTAAATGTGAGACATGAAGAATGAAATACAAGGTCCCTTAAATGTGAGACATGAAGAATGAAATACAAGGTCCCTTAAATGTGAGACATGAAGAATGAAATACTAGGTCCCTTAAATGTGAGACATGAAGAATGAAATACTAGGTCCCTTAAATGTGAGACATGAAGAATGAAATACTAGGTCCCTTAAATGTGAGACATGAAGAATTAAATACTAGGTCCCTTAAATGTGAGACATGAAGAATTAAATACTAGGTCCCTTAAATGTGAGACATGAAGAATTAAATACTAGGTCCCTTAAATGTGAGACATGAAGAATTAAATACTAGGTCCCTTAAATGTGAGACATGAAGAATGAAATACTAGGTCCCTTAAATGTGAGACATGAAGAATGAAATACTAGGTCCCTTAAATGTGAGACATGAAGAATTAAATACTAGGTCCCTTAAATGTGAGACATGAAGAATGAAATACTAGGTCCCTTAAATGTGAGACATGAAGAATGAAATACAAGGTCCCTTAAATGTGAGACATGAAGAATGAAATACAAGGTCCCTTAAATGTGAGACATGAAGAATGAAATACTAGGTCCCTTAAATGTGAGACATGAAGAATGAAATACAAGGTCCCTTAAATGTGAGACATGAAGAATGAAATACTAGGTCCCTTAAATGTGAGACATGAAGAATGAAATACTAGGTCCCTTAAATGTGAGACATGAAGAATGAAATACAAGGTCCCTTAAATGTGAGACATAAAGAATGAAATACTAGGTCCCTTAAATGTGAGACATGAAGAATGAAATACTAGGTCCCTTAAATGTGAGACATGAAGAATGAAATACTTGGTCCCTTTAATGTGAGACATGAAGAATGAAATACTAGGTCCCTTAAATGTGAGACATGAAGAATGAAATACTAGGTCCCTTAAATGTGAGACATGAAGAATGAAATACTTGGTCCCTTTAATGTGAGACATGAAGAATGAAATACTAGGTCCCTTAAATGTGAGACATGAAGAATGAAATACTAGGTCCCTTAAATGTGAGACATGAAGAATGAAATACAATGTCCCTTAAATGTGAGACATGAAGAATGAAATACTAGGTCCCTTAAATGTGAGACATGAAGAATGAAATACAATGTCCCTTAAATGTGAGACATGAAGAATGAAATACAATGTCCCTTAAATGTGAGACATGAAGAATGAAATACTAGGTCCCTTAAATGTGAGACATGAAGAATGAAATACTATGTCCCTCAAATGTGAGACATGAAGAATGAAATACTAGGTCCCTCAAATGTGAGACATGAAGAATGAAATACTAGGTCCCTCAAATGTGAGACATGAAGAATGAAATACTAGGTCCCTCAAATGTGAGACATGAAGAATGAAATACTAGGTGCCTTAAATGTGAGACATGAAGAATGAAATACTAGGTCCCTCAAATGTGAGACATGAAGAATGAAATACAAGGTCCCTTAAATGTGAGACATGAAGAATGAAATACAAGGTCCCTTAAATGTGAGACATGAAGAATGAAATACAAGGTCCGTTAAATGTGAGACATGAAGAATGAAATACTAGGTCCCTTAAATGTGAGACATGAAGAATGAAATACTAGGTCCGTTAAATGTGAGACATGAAGAATGAAATACAAGGTCCCTTAATTGTGAGACATGAAGAATGAAATACAAGGTCCCTCAAATGTGAGACATGAAGAATGAAATATTAGGTCCCTCAAATGTGAGACATGAAGAATGAAATACTAGGTCCCTCAAATGTGAGACATGAAGAATGAAATACTAGGTCCCTTAAATGTGAGACATGAAGAATGAAATACTAGGTCCCTTAAATGTGAGGCATGAAGAATGAAATACTAGGTCCCTTAAATGTGAGGAATGAAGAATGAAATACTAGGTCCCTTAAATGTGAGGCTTGAAGAATGAAATACTAGGTCCCTTAAATGTGAGGAATGAAGAATGAAATACTAGGTCCCTTAAATGTGAGGAATGAAGAATGAAATACTAGGTCCCTTAAATGTGAGGCATGAAGAATGAAATACTAGGTCCCTTAAATGTGAGGCATGAAGAATGAAATACTAGGTCCCTTAAATGTGAGGCATGAAGAATGAAATACTAGGTCCCTTAAATGTGAGGCATGAAGAATGAAATACTAGGTCCCTTAAATGTGAGACATGAAGAATGAAATACTAGGTCCCTTAAATGTGAGACATGAAGAATGAAATACTAGGTCCCTTAAATGTGAGACATGAAGAATGAAATACTAGGTCCCTTAAATGTGAGACATGAAGAATTAAATACTAGGTCCCTTAAATGTGAGACATGAAGAATTAAATACTAGGTCCCTTAAATGTGAGACATGAAGAATTAAATACTAGGTCCCTTAAATGTGAGACATGAAGAATTAAATACTAGGTCCCTTAAATGTGAGACATGAAGAATTAAATACTAGGTCCCTTAAATGTGAGACATGAAGAATTAAATACTAGGTCCCGTAAATGTGAGACATGAAGAATTAAATACTAGGTCCCTTAAATGTGAGACATGAAGAATTAAATACTAGGTCCCGTAAATGTGAGACATGAAGAATGAAATACTAGGTCCCTTAAATGTGAGACATGAAGAATGAAATACAAGGTCCCTTAAATGTGAGACATGAAGAATGAAATACTAGGTCCCTTAAATGTGAGACATGAAGAATGAAATACTAGGTCCCTTAAATGTGAGACATGAAGAATGAAATACAAGGTCCCTTAAATGTGAGACATGAAGAATGAAATACTAGGTCCCTTAAATGTGAGACATGAAGAATGAAATACTAGGTCCCTTAAATGTGAGACATGAAGAATGAAATACAAGGTCCCTTAAATGTGAGACATGAAGAATGAAATACAAGGTCCCTTAAATGTGAGACATGAAGAATGAAATACAAGGTCCCTTAAATGTGAGACATGAAGAATGAAATACTAGGTCCCTTAAATGTGAGACATGAAGAATGAAATACTAGGTCCCTTAAATGTGAGACATGAAGAATGAAATACTAGGTCCCTTAAATGTGAGACATGAAGAATGAAATACTTGGTCCCTTAAATGTGAGACATGAAGAATGAAATACTTGGTCCCTTAAATGTGAGACATGAAGAATGAAATACTAGGTCCCTTAAATGTGAGACATGAAGAATGAAATACTAGGTCCCTATAAATGTGAGACATGAAGAATGAAATACTAGGTCCCTTAAATGTGAGACATGAAAAATGAAATACTAGGTCCCTTAAATGTGAGACATGAAGAATGAAATACTAGGTCCCTTAAATGTGAGACATGAAGAATGAAATACAAGGTCCCTTAAATGTGAGACATGAAGAATGAAATACTAGGTCCCTTAAATGTGAGACATGAAGAATGAAATACTAGGTCCCTTAAATGTGAGACGTGAAGAATGAAATACTAGGTCCCTTAAATGTGAGACGTGAAGAATGAAATACAGGGTCCCTTAAATGTGAGACATGAAGAATGAAATACTAGGTCCCTTAAATGTGAGACATGAAGAATGAAATACTAGGTCCCTTAAATGTGAGACATGAAGAATGAAATACTAGGTCCCTTAAATGTGAGACATGAAGAATGAAATACTAGGTCCCATAAATGTGAGACATGAAGAATGAAATACTAGGTCCCTTAAATGTGAGACATGAAGAATGAAATACTAGGTCCCTTAAATGTGAGACATGAAGAATGAAATACTAGGTCCCTTAAATGTGAGACATGAAGAATGAAATACTAGGTCCCTTTAAATGTGAGACATGAAGAATGAAATACTAGGTCCCTTAAATGTGAGACATGAAGAATGAAATACAAGGTCCCTTAAATGTGAGACATGAAGAATGAAATACTAGGTCCCTTAAATGTGAGACATGAAGAATGAAATACTAGGTCCCTTAAATGTGAGACATGAAGAATGAAATACAAGGTCCCTTAAATGTGAGACATGAAGAATGAAATACAAGGTCCCTTAAATGTGAGACATGAAGAATGAAATACAAGGTCCCTTAAATGTGAGACATGAAGAATGAAATACTAGGTCCCTTAAATGTGAGACATGAAGAATGAAATACTAGGTCCCTTAAATGTGAGACATGAAGAATGAAATACTAGGTCCCTTAAATGTGAGACATGAAGAATGAAATACTAGGTCCCTCAAATGTGAGACATGAAGAATGAAATACTAGGTCCCTCAAATGTGAGACATGAAGAATGAAATACTAGGTCCCTCAAATGTGAGACATGAAGAATGAAATACTAGGTCCCTCAAATGTGAGACATGAAGAATGAAATACTAGGGTCCCTTAAATGTGAGACATGAAGAATGAAATACTAGGTCCCTCAAATGTGAGACATGAAGAATGAAATACTAGGTCCCTTAAATGTGAGACATGAAGAATGAAATACAAGGTCCCTTAAATGTGAGACATGAAGAATGAAATACTTAGGTCCCTTAAATGTGAGACATGAAGAATGAAATACTAGGTCCCTTAAATGTGAGACATGAAGAATGAAATACTAGGTCCCTTAAATGTGAGACATGAAGAATGAAATACAAGGTCCCTTAAATGTGAGACATGAAGAATGAAATACAAGGTCCCTTAAATGTGAGACATGAAGAATGAAATACTAGGTCCCTTAAATGTGAGACATGAAGAATGAAATACTAGGTCCCTTAAATGTGAGACATGAAGAATGAAATACAAGGTCCCTTAAATGTGAGACATGAAGAATGAAATACAAGGTCCCTTAAATGTGAGACATGAAGAATGAAATACTAGGTCCCTTAAATGTGAGACATGAAGAATGAAATACTAGAGTCCCTTAAATGTGAGACATGAAGAATGAAATACTAGGTCCCTTAAATGTGAGACATGAAGAATGAAATACTAGGTCCCTTAAATGTGAGACATGAAGAATGAAATACTAGGTCCCTTAAATGTGAGACATGAAGAATGAAATACTAGGTCCCTTAAATGTGAGACATGAAGAATGAAATACTAGGTCCCTTAAATGTGAGACATGAAGAATGAAATACTAGGTCCCTCAAATGTGAGACATGAAGAATGAAATACTAGGTCCCTCAAATGTGAGACATGAAGAATGAAATACTAGGTCCCTCAAATGTGAGACATGAAGAATGAAATACTAGGTCCCTCAAATGTGAGACATGAAGAATGAAATACTAGGTCCCTCAAATGTGAGACATGAAGAATGAAATACTAGGTCCCTCAAATGTGAGACATGAAGAATGAAATACTAGGTCCCTCAAATGTGAGACATGAAGAATGAAATACTAGGTCCCTTAAATGTGAGACATGAAGAATGAAATACTAGGTCCCTTAAATGTGAGACATGAAGAATGAAATACTAGGTCCCTCAAATGTGAGACATGAAGAATGAAATACTAGGTCCCTCAAATGTGAGACATGAAGAATGAAATACAAGGTCCCTTAAATGTGAGACATGAAGAATGAAATACAAGGTCCCTTAAATGTGAGACATGAAGAATGAAATACAAGGTCCCTTAAATGTGAGACATGAAGAATGAAATACAAGGTCCCTTAAATGTGAGACATGAAGAATGAAATACTAGGTCCCTTAAATGTGAGACATGAAGAATGAAATACTAGGTCCCTTAAATGTGAGACATGAAGAATGAAATACTAGGTCCCTTAAATGTGAGACATGAAGAATGAAATACTAGGTCCCTCAAATGTGAGACATGAAGAATGAAATACAAGGTCCCTTAAATGTGAGACATGAAGAATGAAATACAAGGTCCCTTAAATGTGAGACATGAAGAATGAAATACAAGGTCCCTTAAATGTGAGACATGAAGAATGAAATACTAGGTCCCTTAAATGTGAGACATGAAGAATGAAATACTAGGTCCCTTAAATGTGAGACATGAAGAATGAAATACTAGGTCCCTTAAATGTGAGACATGAAGAATGAAATACAAGGTCCCTTAAATGTGAGACGTGAAGAATGAAATACAAGGTCCCTTAAATGTGAGACGTGAAGAATGAAATACTAGGTCCCTTAAATGTGAGACGTGAAGAATGAAATACAAGGTCCCTTAAATGTGAGACATGAAGAATGAAATACTAGGTCCCTTAAATGTGAGACATGAAGAATGAAATACTAGGTCCCTTAAATGTGAGACGTGAAGAATGAAATACTAGGTCCCTTAAATGTGAGACGTGAAGAATGAAATACTAGGTCCCTTAAATGTGAGACATGAAGAATGAAATACTAGGTCCCTTAAATGTGAGACATGAAGAATGAAATACTAGGTCCCTTAAATGTGAGACATGAAGAATGAAATACTAGGTCCCTTAAATGTGAGACATGAAGAATGAAATACTAGGTCCCTTAAATGTGAGACATGAAGAATGAAATACTAGGTCCCTTAAATGTGAGACATGAAGAATGAAATACTAGGTCCCTTAAATGTGAGACATGAAGAATGAAATACTAGGTCCCTTAAATGTGAGACATGAAGAATGAAATACTAGGTCCCTTAAATGTGAGACATGAAGAATGAAATACTAGGTCCCTTAAATGTGAGACATGAAGAATGAAATACTAGGTCCCTTAAATGTGAGACATGAAGAATTAAATACTAGGTCCCTTAAATGTGAGACATGAAGAATGAAATACTAGGTCCCGTAAATGTGAGACATGAAGAATGAAATACTAGGTCCCTTAAATGTGAGACATGAAGAATTAAATACTAGGTCCCTTAAATGTGTGACATGAAGAATGAAATACTAGGTCCCGTAAATGTGTGACATGAAGAATGAAATACTAGGTCCCTTAAATGTGAGACATGAAGAATGAAATACTAGGTCCCTTAAATGTGAGACATGAAGAATGAAATACTAGGTCCCTTAAATTTGAGACATGAAGAATGAAATACTAGGTCCCTTAAATGTGAGACATGAAGAATGAAATACTAGGTTCCTTAAATGTGAGACATGAAGAATGAAATACAAGGTCCCTTAAATGTGAGACATGAAGAATGAAATACAATGTCCCTTAAATGTGAGACATGAAGAATGAAATACTAGGTCCCTTAAATGTGAGACATGAAGAATGAAATACAATGTCCCTTAAATGTGAGACATGAAGAATGAAATACTAGGTCCCTTAAATGTGAGACATGAAGAATGAAATACTAGGTCCCTCAAATGTGAGACATGAAGAATGAAATACTAGGTCCCTCAAATGTGAGACATGAAGAATGAAATACTAGGTCCCTCAAATGTGAGACATGAATAATGAAATACTAGGTCCCTCAAATGTGAGACATGAAGAATGAAATACTAGGTCCCTTAAATGTGAGACATGAAGAATGAAATACTAGGTCCCTCAAATGTGAGACATGAAGAATGAAATACTAGGTCCCTTAAATGTGAGACATGAAGAATGAAATACTAGGTCCCTTAAATGTGAGACATGAAGAATGAAATACAAGGTCCCTTAAATGTGAGACATGAAGAATGAAATACTAGGTCCCTTAAATGTGAGACATGAAGAATTAAATACAAGGTCCCTTAAATGTGAGACATGAAGAATGAAATACTAGGTCCCTTAAATGTGAGACATGAGGAATGAAATACTAGGTCCCTTAAATGTGAGGCATGAAGAATGAAATACAAGGTCCCTTAAATGTGAGGCATGAGGAATGAAATACTAGGTCCCTTAAATGTGAGGCATGAGGAATGAAATACTAGGTCCCTTAAATGTGAGGCATGAGGAATGAAATACTAGGTCCCTTAAATGTGAGGCATGAGGAATGAAATACTAGGTCCCTTAAATGTGAGACATGAGGAATGAAATACTAGGTCCCTTAAATGTGAGGCATGAAGAATGAAATACTAGGTCCCTTAAATGTGAGACATGAAGAATGAAATACTAGGTCCCTTAAATGTGAGACATGAAGAATGAAATACTTGGTTCCTTAAATGTGAGACATGAAGAATGAAATACAAGGTCCCTTAAATGTGAGACATGAAGAATGAAATACAAGGTCCCTTAAATGTGAGACATGAAGAATGAAATACTAGGTCCCTTAAATGTGAGACATGAAGAATGAAATACTAGGTTCCTTAAATGTGAGACATGAAGAATGAAATACAAGGTCCCTTAAATGTGAGACATGAAGAATGAAATACAAGGTCCCTTAAATGTGAGACATGAAGAATGAAATACTAGGTTCCTTAAATGTGAGACATGAAGAATGAAATACAAGGTCCCTTAAATGTGAGACATGAAGAATGAAATACAAGGTCCCTTAAATGTGAGACATGAAGAATGAAATACAATGTCCCTCAAATGTGAGACATGAAGAATGAAATACTAGGTCCCTTAAATGTGAGACATGAAGAATGAAATACTAGGTCCCTCAAATGTGAGACATGAAGAATGAAATACTAGGTCCCTCAAATGTGAGACATGAAGAATGAAATACTAGGTCCCTTAAATGTGAGACATGAAGAATGAAATACTAGGTCCCTTAAATGTGAGACATGAAGAATGAAATAAAAGGTCCCTTAAATGTGAGACATGAAGAATGAAATACAAGGTCCCTTAAATGTGAGACATGAAGAATGAAATACTAGGTCCCTTAAATGTGAGACATGAAGAATGAAATACAAGGTCCCTTAAATGTGAGACATGAAGAATGAAATACTAGGTCCCTTAAATGTGAGACATGAAGAATGAAATACAAGGTCCCTTAAATGTGAGACATGAAGAATGAAATACTAGGTCCCTTAAATGTGAGACATGAAGAATGAAATACAAGGTCCCTTAAATGTGAGACATGAAGAATGAAATACAAGGTCCCTTAAATGTGAGACATGAAGAATGAAATACTAGGTCCCTTAAATGTGAGACATGAAGAATGAAATACTAGGTCCCTTAAATGTGAGACATGAAGAATGAAATACTAGGTCCCTTAAATGTGAGACATGAAGAATGAAATACTAGGTCCCTTAAATGTGAGACAGGAAGAATGAAATACTAGGTCCCTTAAATGTGAGACATGAAGAATGAAATACTAGGTCCCTCAAATGTGAGACATGAAGAATGAAATACTAGGTCCCTCAAATGTGAGACATGAAGAATGAAATACTAGGTCCCTCAAATGTGAGACATGAAGAATGAAATACTAGGTCCCTCAAATGTGAGACATGAAGAATGAAATACTAGGTCCCTCAAATGTGAGACATGAAGAATGAAATACTAGGTCCCTCAAATGTGAGACATGAAGAATGAAATACTAGGTCCCTCAAATGTGAGACATGAAGAATGAAATACTAGGTCCCTCAAATGTGAGACATGAAGAATGAAATACTAGGTCCCTTAAATGTGAGACATGAAGAATGAAATACTAGGTCCCTTAAATGTGAGACATGAAGAATGAAATACTAGGTCCCTCAAATGTGAGACATGAAGAATGAAATACTAGGTCCCTTAAATGTGAGACATGAAGAATGAAATACTAGGTCCCTTAAATGTGAGACATGAAGAATGAAATACTAGGTCCCTTAAATGTGAGACATGAAGAATGAAATACTAGGTCCCTCAAATGTGAGACATGAAGAATGAAATACTAGGTCCCTTAAATGTGAGACATGAAGAATGAAATACAAGGTCCCTTAAATGTGAGACATGAAGAATGAAATACAAGGTCCCTTAAATGTGAGACATGAAGAATGAAATACAAGGTCCCTTAAATGTGAGACATGAAGAATGAAATACAAGGTCCCTTAAATGTGAGACATGAAGAATGAAATACAAGGTCCCTTAAATGTGAGACATGAAGAATGAAATACTAGGTCCCTTAAATGTGAGACATGAAGAATGAAATACTAGGTCCCATAAATGTGAGACATGAAGAATGAAATACAAGGTCCATTAAATGTGAGACATGAAGAATGAAATACTAGGTCCCTTAAATGTGAGACATGAAGAATGAAATACAAGGTCCCTTAAATGTGAGACATGAAGAATGAAATACAAGGTCCCTTAAATGTGAGACATGAATAATGAAATACTAGGTCCCTTAAATGTGAGACATGAATAATGAAATACTAGGTCCCTTAAATGTGAGACATGAAGAATGAAATACTTGGTCCCTTTAATGTGAGACATGAAGAATGAAATACAAGGTCCCTTAAATGTGAAACATGAAGAATGAAATACTAGGTCCCTTAAATGTGAGACATGAAGAATGAAATACAAGGTCCCTTAAATGTGAGACATGAAGAATGAAATACAAGGTCCCTTAAATGTGAGACATGAAGAATGAAATACTAGGTCCCTTAAATGTGAAACATGAAGAATGAAATACTAGGTCCCTTAAATGTGAGACATGAAGAATGAAATACTAGGTCCCTTAAATGTGAGACATGAAGAATGAAATACTAGGTCCCTTAAATGTGAGACATGAAGAATTAAATACTAGGTCCCTTAAATGTGAGACATGAAGAATTAAATACTAGGTCCCTTAAATGTGAGACATGAAGAATGAAATACTAGGTCCCGTAAATGTGAGACATGAAGAATGAAATACTAGGTCCCTTAAATGTGAGACATGAAGAATGAAATACTAGGTCCCTTAAATGTGTGACATGAAGAATGAAATACTAGGTCCCGTAAATGTGTGACATGAAGAATGAAATACTAGGTTCCTTAAATGTGAGACATGAAGAATGAAATACAAGGTCCCTTAAATGTGAGACATGAAGAATGAAATACTAGGTCCCTTAAATGTGAGACATGAAGAATGAAATACAATGTCCCTTAAATGTGAGACATGAAGAATGAAATACTAGGTCCCTTAAATGTGAGACATGAAGAATGAAATACTAGGTCCCTTAAATGTGAGACGTGAAGAATGAAATACTAGGTCCCTTAAATGTGAGACATGAAGAATGAAATACTAGGTCCCTTAAATGTGAGACATGAAGAATGAAATACTAGGTCCCTTAAATGTGAGACATGAAGAATGAAATACTAGGTCCCTTAAATGTGAGACATGAAGAATGAAATACTAGGTCCCTTAAATGTGAGACATGAAGAATGAAATACTAGGTCCCTTAAATGTGAGACATGAAGAATGAAATACTAGGTCCCATAAATGTGAGACATGAAGAATGAAATACAAGGTCCCTTAAATGTGAGACATGAAGAATGAAATACTAGGTCCCTTAAATGTGAGACATGAAGAATGAAATACAAGGTCCCTTAAATGTGAGACATGAAGAATGAAATACTAGGTCCCTTAAATGTGAGACATGAAGAATGAAATACTTGGTCCCTTTAATGTGAGACATGAAGAATGAAATACTAGGTCCCTTAAATGTGAGACATGAAGAATGAAATACTAGGTCCCTTAAATGTGAGACATGAAGAATGAAATACAAGGTCCCTTAAATGTGAGACATGAAGAATGAAATACAAGGTCCCTTAAATGTGAGACATGAAGAATGAAATACTAGGTCCCTTAAATGTGAAACATGAAGAATGAAATACTAGGTCCCTTAAATGTGAGACATGAAGAATGAAATACTAGGTCCCTTAAATGTGAGACATGAAGAATGAAATACTAGGTCCCTTAAATGTGAGACATGAAGAATGAAATACTAGGTCCCTTAAATGTGAGACATGAAGAATGAAATACTAGGTCCCTTAAATGTGAGACATGAAGAATGAAATACTAGGTCCCGTAAATGTGAGACATGAAGAATGAAATACTAGGTCCCTTAAATGTGAGACATGAAGAATGAAATACTAGGTCCCTTAAATGTGTGACATGAAGAATGAAATACTAGGTCCCGTAAATGTGTGACATGAAGAATGAAATACTAGGTCCCTTAAATGTGAGACATGAAGAATGAAATACTAGGTCCCTTAAATGTGAGACATGAAGAATGAAATACTAGGTCCCTTAAATGTGAGACATGAAGAATGAAATACAAGGTCCCTTAAATGTGAGACATGAAGAATGAAATACTAGGTTCCTTAAATGTGAGACATGAAGAATGAAATACAAGGTCCCTTAAATGTGAGACATGAAGAATGAAATACAAGGTCCCTTAAATGTGAGACATGAAGAATGAAATACAATGTCCCTTAAATGTGAGACATGAAGAATGAAATACTAGGTCCCTTAAATGTGAGACATGAAGAATGAAATACAATGTCCCTTAAATGTGAGACATGAAGAATGAAATACTAGGTCCCTTAAATGTGAGACATGAAGAATGAAATACTAGGTCCCTCAAATGTGAGACATGAAGAATGAAATACTAGGTCCCTCAAATGTGAGACATGAAGAATGAAATACTAGGTCCCTCAAATGTGAGACATGAAGAATGAAATACTAGGTCCCTTAAATGTGAGACATGAAGAATGAAATACTAGGTCCCTCAAATGTGAGACATGAAGAATGAAATACTAGGTCCCTTAAATGTGAGACATGAAGAATGAAATACTAGGTCCCTCAAATGTGAGACATGAAGAATGAAATACAAGGTCCCTTAAATGTGAGACATGAAGAATGAAATACAAGGTCCCTTAAATGTGAGACATGAAGAATGAAATACTAGGTCCCTTAAATGTGAGACATGAAGAATGAAATACTAGGTCCCTTAAATGTGAGACATGAAGAATGAAATACTAGGTCCCTTAAATGTGAGACATGAAGAATGAAATACAAGGTCCCTTAAATGTGAGACATGAAGAATGAAATACAAGGTCCCTTAAATGTGAGACATGAAGAATGAAATACAAGGTCCCTTAAATGTGAGACATGAAGAATGAAATACAAGGTCCCTTAAATGTGAGACATGAAGAATGAAATACTAGGTCCCTTAAATGTGAGACATGAAGAATGAAATACAAGGTCCCTTAAATGTGAGACATGAAGAATGAAATACTAGGTCCCTTAAATGTGAGACATGAAGAATGAAATACAAGGTCCCTTAAATGTGAGACATGAAGAATGAAATACAAGGTCCCTTAAATGTGAGACATGAAGAATGAAATACTAGGTCCCTTAAATGTGAGACATGAAGAATGAAATACTAGGTCCCTCAAATGTGAGGCATGAAGAATGAAATACTAGGTCCCTCAAATGTGAGGCATGAAGAATGAAATACAAGGTCCCTCAAATGTGAGGCATGAAGAATGAAATACTAGGTCCCTTAAATGTGAGGCATGAGGAATGAAATACTAGGTCCCTTAAATGTGAGGCATGAGGAATGAAATACTAGGTCCCTTAAATGTGAGGCATGAGGAATGAAATACTAGGTCCCTTAAATGTGAGGCATGAGGAATGAAATACTAGGTCCCTTAAATGTGAGGCATGAAGAATGAAATACTAGGTTCCTTAAATGTGAGACATGAAGAATGAAATACTAGGTTCCTTAAATGTGAGACATGAAGAATGAAATACTAGGTCCCTTAAATGTGAGACATGAAGAATGAAATACTAGGTCCCTTAAATGTGAAACATGAAGAATGAAATACTAGGTCCCTTAAATGTGAGACATGAAGAATGAAAAACTAGGTCCCGTAAATGTGAGACATGAAGAATGAAAAACTAGGTCCCGTAAATGTGAGACATGAAGAATGAAATACTAGGTCCCTTAAATGTGAGACATGAAGAATGAAATACTAGGTCCCTTAAATGTGAGACATGAAGAATGAAATACTAGGTCCCTTAAATGTGAGACATGAAGAATGAAATATTAGGTCCCTTAAATGTGAGACATGAAGAATGAAATACTAGGTCCCTTAAATGTGAGACATGAAGAATGAAATACAAGGTCCCTTAAATGTGAGACATGAAGAATGAAATACTAGGTCCCTTAAATGTGAGACATGAAGAATGAAATACAAGGTCCCTTAAATGTGACACATGAAGAATGAAATACTAGGTCCCTTAAATGTGACACATGAAGAATGAAATACTAGGTCCCTTAAATGTGAGACATGAAGAATGAAATACTAGGTCCCTTAAATGTGAGACATGAAGAATGAAATACTAGGTCCCTTAAATGTGAGTCTTGAAGAATGAAATACTAGGTCCCTTAAATGTGAGACATGAAGAATGAAATACAAGGTCCCTTAAATGTGAGACATGAAGAATGAAATACTTGGTCCCTTAAATGTGAGACATGAAGAATGAAATACTAGGTCCCTTAAATGTGAAACATGAAGAATGAAATACTAGGTCCCTTAAATGTGAGACATGAAGAATGAAATACTAGGTCCCTTAAATGTGAGACATGAAGAATGAAATACTAGGTCCCTTAAATGTGAGACATGAAGAATGAAATACTAGGTCCCTTAAATGTGAGACATGAAGAATGAAATACTAGGTCCCTTAAATGTGAGACATGAAGAATGAAATACTAGGTCCCTTAAATGTGAGACATGAAGAATGAAATACTAGGTCCCTTAAATGTGAGACATGAAGAATGAAATACTAGGTCCCTTAAATGTGAGACATGAAGAATGAAATACTAGGTCCCTTAAATGTGAGACATGAAGAATGAAAAACTAGGTCCCGTAAATGTGAGACATGAAGAATGAAAAACTAGGTCCCGTAAATGTGAGACATGAAGAATGAAATACTAGGTCCCTTAAATGTGAGACATGAAGAATGAAATACTAGGTCCCTTAAATGTGAGACATGAAGAATGAAATACTAGGTCCCTTAAATGTGAGACATGAAGAATGAAATACTAGGTCCCTTAAATGTGAGACATGAAGAATGAAATACTAGGTCCCTTAAATGTGAGACATGAAGAATGAAATACTAGGTCCCTTAAATGTGAGACATGAAGAATGAAATACTAGGTCCCTTAAATGTGAAACATGAAGAATGAAATACTAGGTCCCTTAAATGTGAGACATGAAGAATGAAATACTAGGTCCCTTAAATGTGAGACATGAAGAATGAAATACTAGGTCCCTTAAATGTGAGACATGAAGAATGAAATACTAGGTCCCTTAAATGTGAGACATGAAGAATGAAATACAAGGTCCCTTAAATGTGAGACATGAAGAATGAAATACTAGGTCCCTTAAATGTGAGACATGAAGAATGAAATACTAGGTCCCTTAAATGTGAGACATGAAGAATGAAATACTAGGTCCCTTAAATGTGAGACATGAAGAATGAAATACTAGGTCCCTTAAATGTGAGACATGAAGAATGAAATACTAGGTCCCTTAAATGTGAGACATGAAGAATTAAATACTAGGTCCCTTAAATGTGAGACATGAAGAATGAAATACTAGGTCCCTTAAATGTGAGACATGAAGAATGAAATACTAGGTCCCTTAAATGTGAGACATGAAGAATTAAATACTAGGTCCCTTAAATGTGACACATGAAGAATGAAATACTAGGTCCCTTAAATGTGAGACATGAAGAATGAAATACTAGGTCCCTTAAATGTGAGACATGAAGAATGAAATACTAGGTCCCTTAAATGTGAGACATGAAGAATGAAATACTAGGTCCCTTAAATGTGAGACATGAAGAATGAAATACTAGGTCCCTTAAATGTGAGTCTTTAAGAATGAAATACTAGGTCCCTTAATTGTGAAACATGAAGAATGAAATACTTGGTCCCTTAAATGTGAGACATGAAGAATGAAATACTAGGTCCCTTAAATGTGAAACATGAAGAATGAAATACTAGGTCCCTTAAATGTGAGACATGAAGAATGAAATACTAGGTCCCTTAAATGTGAGACATGAAGAATGAAATACTAGGTCCCTTAAATGTGAGACATGAAGAATGAAATACTAGGTCCCTTAAATGTGAGACATGAAGAATGAAATACTAGGTCCCTTAAATGTGAGACATGAAGAATGAAATACTAGGTCCCTTAAATGTGAGACATGAAGAATGAAATACTAGGTCCCTTAAATGTGAGACATGAAGAATGAAATACTAGGTCCCTTAAATGTGAGACATGAAGAATGAAATACTAGGTCCCTTAAATGTGAGACATGAAGAATGAAATACTAGGTCCCGTAAATGTGAGACATGAAGAATGAAAAACTAGGTCCCGTAAATGTGAGACATGAAGAATGAAATACTAGGTCCCTTAAATGTGAGACATGAAGAATGAAATACTAGGTCCCTTAAATGTGAGACATGAAGAATGAAATACTAGGTCCCTTAAATGTGAGACATGAAGAATGAAATACTAGGTCCCTTAAATGTGAGACATGAAGAATGAAATACTAGGTCCCTTAAATGTGAGACATGAAGAATGAAATACTAGGTCCCTTAAATGTGAGACATGAAGAATGAAATACTAGGTCCCTTAAATGTGAGACATGAAGAATGAAATACTAGGTCCCTTAAATGTGAGACATGAAGAATGAAATACTAGGTCCCTTAAATGTGAGACATGAAGAATGAAATACTAGGTCCCTTAAATGTGAGACATGAAGAATGAAATACTAGGTCCCTTAAATGTGAGACATGAAGAATGAAATACAAGGTCCCTTAAATGTGAGACATGAAGAATGAAATACTAGGTCCCTTAAATGTGAGACATGAAGAATGAAATACTAGGTCCCTTAAATGTGAGACATGAAGAATGAAATACTAGGTCCCTTAAATGTGAGACATGAAGAATGAAATACTAGGTCCCTTAAATGTGAGACATGAAGAATGAAATACTAGGTCCCTTAAATGTGAGACATGAAGAATGAAATACTAGGTCCCTTAAATGTGAGACATGAAGAATGAAATACTAGGTCCCTTAAATGTGAAACATGAAGAATGAAATACTAGGTCCCTTAAATGTGAGACATGAAGAATGAAATACTAGGTCCCTTAAATGTGAGACATGAAGAATGAAATACTAGGTCCCTTAAATGTGAGACATGAAGAATGAAATACTAGGTCCCTTAAATGTGAGACATGAAGAATGAAATACAAGGTCCCTTAAATGTGAGACATGAAGAATGAAATACTAGGTCCCTTAAATGTGAGACATGAAGAATGAAATACAAGGTCCCTTAAATGTGAGACATGAAGAATGAAATACTTGGTCCCTTAAATGTGAGACATGAAGAATGAAATACTAGGTCCCTTAAATGTGAGACATGAAGAATGAAATACTAGGTCCCTTAAATGTGAGGCATGAAGAATGAAATACTAGGTCCCTTAAATGTGTGGCATGAAGAATGAAATACTAGGTCCCTTAAATGTGAGACATGAAGAATGAAATACTAGGTCCCGTAAATGTGAGGCATGAAGAATGAAATACTAGGTCCCGTAAATGTGAGGCATGAAGAATGAAATACTAGGTCCCGTAAATGTGAGGCATGAAGAATGAAATACTAGGTCCATTAAATGTGAGACAACTTTAAAAGGTTTACAGTTTTGCTTACCGGGGTAGGGAGCTTAGCTAATGTGTGATCTTTGCTTTGTGGAAATTGAATTAAACTTTGTTTTAATTGCGCTGTTTTTTATTTTTCGGCCAAACTATACAACGGAAACTATTGATTTGTAAGACGTCATTGGCTTAGAGCTCTGGAGTTTCCGGTATATCTGTTTCTATGAAATCTGACACAGGTCAGGTAGCCATGGAGTTTCAGTGGTCACGTTAAAGATGTTGAAAGCTCACTCCATGCGCCATCTATTTTTATCATACGAAAAATGCATCGCTATTTTCTAAATTCCTCTCATAATGACTAATGTGGCTATCATCAAATAAAAAAAAACCTGTTAATTTTTGTATATAATATAAATAGTTTTAAATCTACAAAGTAGACCAACATGTAAATACAATGAGTGACGCTTTTATTTTGTTTCGTTCATTGTAGTTTGTAGGTTGTTCTTTTTATTTTTACAAGTGGGTCGAGAAAACAAAATTGTTGATTATAGTTGATTATTGATTATAGTTGTTTATAGTTGATTATAGTTGATTATAGTTGTTTATAGTTGATTAAAGTTGATTATAGTTGATTGCGAAGTTTAAAAGTTTGAGAACCACTGGTGTAGTTGACAAAGATTACATTGTTAGTGAAGTGAACTAACCAATCACCGTATACAGCAGTGATTTGTGAGACATTACCATTCATAGATCAAATTGCTAGTGAAGCGAACTAATCAACACTTACTGTTTATGTGATCAGTATTACAGTTCTTCCTGTTGCTAATATCAATAACAGTTATTAATTTCTACGACCAGCGGCCGTTCGTTAGCGATACTATGTAAGTCACGTGAGGAGGGGTCGTATTTCTCTAATGTGTCACATAATGTACCATATGGTATACTTCACCCGGTACGGTGACGAGGCTGGGAGGTAAGGTTGCACATCTTTAAGACAAGATATGGTTGTAGACAGTAGTGACTGTAGCGACTGTAGAGTGTTGTAGACAATAGTGACTGTAGAGTGTTGTAGACAGTAGTGACTGTAGAATGTTGTAGACAGTAGTGACTGTAGAGTGTTGTAGACAGTAGTGACTGTAGCGACTGTAGAGTGTTGTAGACAATAGTGACTGTAGCGACTGTAGAGTGTTGTAGACAGTAGTGACTGTAGAGTGTTGTAGACAGTAGTGACAGTAGCGACTGTAGAGTGTTGTAGACAGTAGTGACTGTAGAGTGTTGTAGACAATAGTGACTGTAGCGACAGTAGAGTGTTGTAGACAGTAGTGACTGTAGAGTGTTGTAGACTATAGTGACTGTAGAGTGTTGTAGACAGTAGTGACTGTAGAGTGTTGTAGACAGTAGCGACTGTAGAGTGTTGTAGACAGTAGTGACTGTAGAGTGTTGTAGACAGTAGTGACTGACAGTAGTGACTGTAGAGTGTTGTAGACAGTAGTGAATGTAGAGTGTTGTAGACAGTAGTGACTGACAGTAGAGTGTTGTAGACAATAGTGACTGTAGAGTGTTGTAGACAGTTGTGACAGTAGATTGTTGTAGACAGTAGTGACTGTAGAGTGTTGTAGACAGTAGTGACTGTAGAGTGTTGTAGACAGTAGTGACTGACAGTAAAGTGTTGTAGACAGTAGTGACTGACAGTAGAGTGTTGTAGACAGTAGTGACTGACAGTAGAGTGTTGTAGACAGTAGTGACTGATAGTAGAGTGTTGTAGACAGTAGTGACTGACAGTAGAGTGTTGTAGACAATAGTGACTGTAGCGACTGTAGAGTGTTGTAGACAATAGTGACTGTAGAGTGTTGTAGACAGTAGTGACTGTAGAGTGTTGTAGACAATAGTGACTGTACAGTGTTGTAGACAGTAGTGACTGTAGAGTGTTGTAGACAGTAGTGACTGACAGTAGAGTGTTGTAGAGAGTAGTGACTGTAGAGTGTTGTAGACAGTAGTGACTGACAGTAGAGTGTTGTAGACAGTAGTGACTGTAGAGTGTTGTAGACAGTAGTGACTGACAGTAGAGTGTTGTAGACAGTAGTGACTGTATAGTGTTGTAGACAGTAGTGATTGTAGAGTGTTGTAGACAGTAGTGACTGACAGTAGAGTGTTGTAGACAATGGCTCTATGTCCCTTAAAATGACGCTAGATCTAGGCGTTCTCTGGCTGTAAATGTTCTTTAAATATTGCATTAACATTGAATCATTTATACAATAGATGTTGAATACATATTGCAGATGCTGTTTAAAAAAAAATATCTTCTATATTAAGTGTTGAAGACAGCTAGTACAGTTCTGAATATAGAATAAAAAAGTTTTATAATTATCAAGATGGCAATATGTAGTTTATTTAATGCACGAGATATATTTATCAGATACTTAACAAATTTGCATTCTTCGTTTGTGTATTTTTTCTAAAGCATAGAGTGTGTGTTATTATACTTATAAGTTATATTTCTTCTGATTCTTAGTTTGTGTGAATTTCTTATACTAAGTTTGTGTGTCTTTCCTATATTAAAGTCTGTGTGTCTTTGTATGTTTGTGTGGTTTCTAAAGATATGTGCCTTTTGACTTGGACAAATGAAATCACTGAATTATTTTTTTAGCGTTCGTGTTATCTCCAGAGTGATTTGAATTTCAAAACTTCCAGACATAGATTGATTCACAAATGACGCAACAATTTTATTGAATGGAGATTAAATCTGTGTGGGACTCTGTCCTGTTACGATTATTGCGTGACGTGAATATCAGCAGGCAAGTGAGTAGGTAAAACACATGTGGACATTAGCCCAATAGATAGATAGAACATATGCGTACATTTGCCCAGTGAGTGTATATAACAGATGAGAACATTAGGCCAGTAAGTAGACAGAACATATGCGTATATTAGCCCAGTGAGTAGATAGAACAGATGAGAACATTAGACCAGTGAGTGTATATAACAGATGAGAACATTAGACCAGTAAGTAGATAGAACATATGCGTACATTTGCCCAGTGAGTGTATATAACAGATGAGAACATTAGGCCAGTAAGTAGATAGAACATATGCGTATATTAGCCCAGTGAGTAGATAGAACAGATGAGAACATTAGTCCAGTGAGTAGATAGAACAGATGAGAACATTAGTCCAGTGAGTAGATAGAACAGATGAGAACATTAGACCAGTGAGTAGATAGAACAGATGAGAACATTAGACCAGTGAGTAGATAGAACAGATGAGCACATTAGGCCAGTAAGTAGTCATAACATACCAGGCATTGTACAAACATCACTTGCAATAATCTGTGGTCAATACCAGGCATTGTACAAACATCACTTGCAGTAATCTGTGGTCCATACCAGGCGTTGTACAAACATCACTTGCAATAATCTGTGGTCCATACCAGGCGTTGTACAAACATCACTTGCAATAATCTGTGGTCCATACCAGGCGTTGTACAAACATCACTTGTAATAATCTGTGGTCCATACCAGGCGTTGTACAAACATCACTTGTAATAATCTGTGGTCCATACCAGGCGTTGTACAAACATCACTTGTAATAATATGTGGTCCATACCAGGCATTGTACAAACATCACTTGCAATAATCTGTGGTCCATACCAGGCGTTGTACAAACATCACTTGTAATAATCTGTGGTCCATACCAGGCGTTGTACAAGCATCACTTGCAATAATCTGTGGTCCATACCAGGCGTTGTACAAACATCACTTGCAATAATCTGTGGTCCATACCAGGCGTTGTACAAACATCACTTGCAATAATCTGTGGTCCATACCAGGCATTGTACAAACATCACTTGTAATAATCTGTGGTCCATACCAGGCATTGTACAAACATCACTTGCAATAATCTGTGGTCCATACCAGGCGTTGTACAAACATCACTTGTAATAATCTGTGGTCCATACCAGGCGTTGTACAAACATCACTTGCAGTAATCTGTGGTCCATACCAGGCATTGTACAAACATCACTTGTTATAATCTGTGGTCCATACCAGGCGTTGTACAAACATCACTTGCAATAATCTGTGGTCCATACCAGGCGTTGTACAAACATCACTTGCAATAATCTGTGGTCCATACCAGGCGTTGTACAAACATCACTTGCAATAATCTGTGGTCCATACCAGGCGTTGTACAAACATCACTTGCAATAATCTGTGGTCCATACCAGGCATTGTACAAACATCACTTGCAGTAATCTGTGGTCCATACCAGGCATTGTACAAACATCACTTGTTATAATCTGTGGTCCATACCAGGCGTTGTACAAACATCACTTGCAGTAATCTGTGGTCCATACCAGGCGTTGTACAAACATCACTTGCAATAATCTGTGGTCCATACCAGGCGTTGTACAAACATCACTTGCAATAATCTGTGGTCAATACCAGGCATTGTACAAACATCACTTGCAGTAATCTGTGGTCCATACCAGGCATTGTGCAAACATCACTTGCATTAATCTGTGGTCCATACAAGGCGTTGTACAAACATCACTTGCAATAATCTGTGGTTCATACCAGGCATTGTACAAACATCACTTGCAATAATCTGTGGTCCATACCAGGCGTTGTACAAACATCACTTGTAATAATCTGTGGTCCATACCAGGCATTGTACAAACATCACTTGCAATAATCTGTGGTTCATACCAGGCGTTGTACAAACATCACTTGTTATAATCTATGGTCCATACCAGGCGTTGTACAAACATCACTTGTTATAATCTGTGGTCCATACCAGGCGTTGTACAAACATCACTTGCAATAATCTGTGGTCCATACCAGGCGTTGTACAAACATCACTTGCAATAATCTGTGGTCAATACCAGGCATTGTACAAACATCACTTGCAGTAATCTGTGGTCCATACCAGGCGTTGTACAAACATCACTTGCAATAATCTGTGGTCCATACCAGGCGTTGTACAAACATCACTTGCAATAATCTGTGGTCCATACCAGGCGTTGTACAAACATCACTTGCAATAATCTGTGGTCCATACCAGGCGTTGTACAAACATCACTTGCAATAATCTGTGGTCCATACCAGGCGTTGTACAAACATCACTTGCAATAATCTGTGGTCCATACCAGGCGTTGTACAAACATCACTTGCAGTAATCTGTGGTCCATACCAGGCATTGTACAAACATCACTTGTTATAATCTGTGGTCCATACCAGGCGTTGTACAAACATCACTTGCAATAATCTGTGGTCCATACCAGGCGTTGTACAAACATCACTTGCAATAATCTGTGGTCCATACCAGGCGTTGTACAAACATCACTTGCAATAATCTGTGGTCAATACCAGGCATTGTACAAACATCACTTGCAGTAATCTGTGGTCAATACCAGGCATTGTACAAACATCACTTGCAGTAATCTGTGGTCCATACCAGGCATTGTACAAACATCACTTGCATTAATCTGTGGTCCATACAAGGCGTTGTACAAACATCACTTGCAATAATCTGTGGTCAATACCAGGCATTGTACAAACATCACTTGCAATAATCTGTGGTCCATACCAGGCGTTGTACAAACATCACTTGTAATAATCTGTGGTCCATACCAGGCATTGTACAAACATCACTTGCAATAATCTGTGGTTCATACCAGGCGTTGTACAAACATCACTTGTTATAATCTATGGTCCATACCAGGCGTTGTACAAACATCACTTGTTATAATCTGTGGTCCATACCAGGCGTTGTACAAACATCACTTGTTATAATCTGTGGTCAATACCAGGCGTTGTACAAACATCACTTGCAGTAATCTGTGGTCCAAACCAGGCGTTGTACAAACATCACTTGTAATAATCTGTGGTCCATACCAGGCGTGGTACAAACATCACTTGTTATAATATGTGGTCCATACCAGGCATTGTACAAACATCACTTGCAATAATCTGTGGTCCATACCAGGCATTGTACAAACATCACTTGCAATAATCTGTGGTCCATACCAGGCGTTGTACAAACATCACTTGTAATAATCTGTGGTCCATACAAGGCGTTGTACAAACATCACTTGTAATAATCTGTGGTCCATACCAGGCG
>JAGDYQ010000158.1:1832260-1861931 GCA_021962125.1 Bulinus truncatus
ATGTTTGTGTACTTGGCGTAAGTAGTTAATATAGAAAGTCATCTGTGTCTAGTTTAAATCTAACATAAGTTGTATTAAATAGAGTAGTGTTTATTGGACATTTTTAGATATTGATTTTGTCATTACTTTTTGTCTTATGTCTCTTGTGTGTCGTTGAGATAAAATGTAAATAAGAAAAATAATCCCTGCTTCTTTTATATGTTTTGTTTATATATATATATATATATATATATATATATATATATATATATATATCAAGACTATCAAGATATTCTAGAAATTCGGTCCACTTTTTTGTCACCTTTGCACAGATTATTCCTTGTGACTTAATGGTAATCTGATCCAAACTAACAATAACTGCTGTGGTCAGAAAGCATTTTAACTAAAAACTGTATAGTGTATGGTTTGTTATCTCTGCTTATATAATATGCACATATTAAACATATATAACTAACAGAGTTTCAGATATTAAGTTTGTAAATGTTTTATTGAAATTTAAAATTGGCGCATGTATTGAAAATATATTTCCTACGGTAATGAAAACTATCCGAACCTTTGTTTACTTTTCATGAACATTAGCTTAGTTGTTTAATTCATTATAAAGTAGAGGTTTTAAGATTTGAATTTCAGTGTCCGATTTCTTGTCTTCAGTATCATTACATCAGCAGTCTTGGAGGCAACACGATTGTCATGGACATTATCTTACAAACCATAACTCCAACACATTAACTGGCGCTTCATGTTGATTTCTTACACATGTCATGTATTTTCAATACCATCTAGTTGTCTATAGTGCAACAAAGTCTGTTTTTTTACCATTCGGATAAACACCCTTAACGTTAATAATAATGTGAGTTGAATCGTTTTGAAGACCTTTTTATTTCTACCTGAGGTGAAATATAAACTAAGCATATGCTAAAGCCACGGGACAAACTGCAGTAAGTTTAATTCAGTCCGCGGCAAGTCACTCGTTTCTTACGCGAAACTCCAGAACTAGTCTTTTATGTTTTGGGGTGTACCTTTAGTTTATATTAGATCATGTCATCACCTGCTGGCGGACAAATTTATGAGCCTATAGTGGTCCACGACTTAATAAGTTTGCCCACTACTGACCTACATCCAGTGTTACAACTCTTAACAAAAAAGTGAAAAACCCAAATTGGAGCCATAAAAGCCCAAGAAACCCCAAGATAAAAAAAAAAAAAAAAAAAAGAGATAATAAAACAGTAGAATATAATATAATGAAATCGTATCGTGTGTTGTTGTTTTTAATTCAAAAAATGATATTTTTTTATATTATTTTTTTTGACTAAAAAATTTATTGGTAATTATCGCACATTTTTTTTTTGTGTTTGTTTATAAACTTGTTATTTATTTATAAATAAATCCTAGAGTTTTCCATAATGTGTGTATTTTATGGTTCAACTTCTTCAGCTAAAGTTCTCTCGACTCACAAAATCATCCAGTTAAAATAAATAAACTGTTTACCACTGTCTTTGCATCAGTGATTTCGTTAAAGATAATTACAGCTAGCCCTGATTAACTCATCCCAGGGACAGCTCTATGTGACACTATTGTGTCATTGAGAATTTACTACCGTCTATACTTCAGGAGATGTATTACTTTCTGGAGCAACTATAACCCCGTGTGCATTTTCAGCAACAACATTTTCCCAAAATGTGAATCTTATACCAACTGTCTCAACTGTTAATCAGTCTAAATGATTGTAACTACTACCCTGTGATAGAATAAAACCCCAATCGAAGCGAGCTTGTATTCTCAATATTAAGTCAATATCAACTGTCGTGTATACTGTCAATGAATTTCTGCAGGGGCGTTCCTAGGTATTTGGGGGCCAGGGGTTGGCATTTTTGGGGGCCCCTGCAATTTGAAATACGACATCTTGACACGAGATATGTCTAAATTCAATTTAATACAATATATCAATAATATTAACAAAAATTAATCATTAAAACTCTTTTAATGAATAATTCCGTTGTTTATGGGCGAGATAATAAACAAGTGACAAATCTCAATTCATACTGCCTTACGTCGTGCTTTCTGTGCAGCAAAGGCAACTATAACATCATCTAGATCAATGCTGTATAGTATTTTTGACTCCACTGACATTAAAGATATGTGTCATTGTGCTCCTGAGATAGTTTTTGATTAACTTGAGTTTAGAGAATGATCTCTCACATAATGCAATGGAAGTGGCCTGAGTTAGCAGTATTTGTTTGAGGTTTGAGCACACATCATTACCACATGAAGTCAGCTTCCTCAATAAGTCAGTTGGTGATCGTGGTACTAGTTTGTTGATGAAAATAGCTCGAGCATCAATGACATCATTGATCAAGTGATTTACCTGTATGTCATCATACCAACACGAAAAGGTAACACAGTTTTTCATCAGTGTTTGATCATCCATAGAATTAAACAGGTATCTTGGTTCAAGAAGAAACCCAAAGGAGTCCACGTGGTTTGAAGCCTTTAGAATATGTCCTTCTTCTCCATATGAAGTTTGTCCAGCACTTCTGTCGCAACACGTTTAAATTGCAGTTCTATTAACAGTCCTTCATCAGAACACAACTACCCATCAAGTCTTTGTTGTTTTGCATACAGGAAATCCATAGCATTCAATGCCTTCTTTTGCTCTTTCAATGGATTGGGTGATCGGTTTCGTGCATTTCTCATCATTTTGAAGAAAGCATGAAATGGTCTTAATCTCTTCAGCAGCTTTGTCAAGATGCAAGGAGAATGATGACATAGCTTCTTTTCTTGAAGACCACCTTGTACTACTCTCCTTTTTTAGACTCCTGGCTCCAGCTTCTTTCAGTTTGGCCTATCTCTGGGGTGAATTGGAAAAAAAGTTGAGCAATTCATGAACAGTTCCAAAAATGGTGACAATGTCTAGATTTATCTCAGCAGAATGAAGAGCTGCCAAGTTGAGAGAGTGATTATCACAGTTCAGAAATGTTACGTTTGGATTTATATCTAAGAGACGTTTCTGCGGGCCAGACCGACGGCCACTCATTGTGGCTGCGTTATCATAGGTTTGACCTGTACACAGATTAAAGTCTGGTCCAATATCTTAAAGAGTTTTTAGAACAAGTTTATCTTAATGTTGTGCATCTGGCTTCACAAGTTCAAAATAACCAAGGAATTACTCTTTTATTTCAAAATTCTTGACATCCATGTAACGAACTTTAAGGGATACTTATTCTTTGTGAGAAACATCTGGAGTGAAATCAAACATCAGAGAAAAGTAACAAACTTGCTTTACTTTCCCAACAACTGATTCCTTAACTTTATTGCCCATCAAGTTTATGAACTCATTTTGAATTATTCAAGTGATGTTACGTAACTTCATCAAATTCTGCAAGAAATTTCAAAGATTCTAGGAAGTTCCCAGGACTAGGAGAATCCAGTTTTTCTTTGTGGCCAAGTAAGCTGTTGCTACACTGCTCTATCTTTGCATGAATTATCTAAATGGTGATACTTTTCTTTGCCATGTTCATGGTCTTCTTTGTTTTCAATGCTATTATAAGGTTTCTTCTTAAGAACCTTTCAAAAACTTTCCATGATTTTGTAGCCTCTTGTCTTTCTGTAGCACACTTTTTCCTTTTTTTAGCCCCACTCTGGTAAACACGTTGTTTAGGCATGGGTGAAGTTTCCCTATAAAGAATAATAACATTCTTTACATTTCACAAATAAAAAATATACAAAAAATTATGTATACTTGATTCATCCGCCATAATTGTGAGATTTCTTCAGACAAATAGACATAAGTATACGAACTATGACCCTTCTATTTATGTCTATAGATAGATTGATTGTAGCATGGACAAAAAATGGAAGATAAAATTCCGTCAAGATAACATGTTTTACAAAAACGTTTTTATTTGCCTGATGATATACGTAATTTTGAAACCCTTAATCGGTGTGGAATACATGCAACAGTGCCGCTAACATAGTGACATCCATCACTATGGTTGGTGTCACCCGATGCGGAAAATTCAGGGTGCCACCCCCTCCCCCAAGACTTCCACCATGAACATATTTCAAATTTTCCTGCACTAGACAGTCTTGGCCTTAGAGAATTTACATTAAAATACTTAAGCGATAAAAACTGTATTTCAGAAATGTGTATTTTACTTTAATTAAACTGAGTTTATGTATATTACTTGAATTAAACTGAGTTTATAAACTACGTCTCCTATTTCATAAAACCACGTGACTACATCCTTCTCTTTTTTTAGCGCGTTTTGCAAAAAACTCCAAATTTATCCTATGGTGACAATTATTCAATTATCAATTTCAAAGATAAAAGTGTTGATCTTCATATAGTTTTAAATGAATAGAAGGCTGTTATTTCCTTGGCCATTCGATGTCTTGTGTCCTTGTCATACCCGCATTCTTCGCTAATAATGCTTCCTAAGTAGGTGAAACAGGATATTTTGTACAATTTATTCCTTTGAGTTGTAGTTGACTTTCCCGTTAATTAGTCAGCAGCCTAGCTTCGGTTTTTTTAGTACATGTATTGATTTTTAAATCAGCCTTCTGTACTTCCTCTGAGAGACGAATGCGTTTTAATTGGCCATCTTGTTGCTTATGGGACAGATGGACAATGTCGTCTGCGAAATCAAAGTCTTTTAGTTTCTCGGTTAGGCACATTGGATGCCTATCTTTCTATCCTCTGTCTCTTTTAGTTTCTCCGTTAGGCCTCATGTACCTATATGTTTCTATCCTGTTTTTCTAAGCATTTTTTTAATCAATCGCGATCAAGTAAATAATTAGAGATGAAATGCAACCAGTTCCGGATTAACTCCCCTTAATACCCTCCCTCCCCCCCCCTTCTCTCCATTCACCCAATTTTAATTAAACATTTTTAGCGCATTTTCGAGAAGTCGAATGCGCAATTGTTTCCGTTTTGTCCGTCTGTCATCACCCTAGATCTCAGCAATCATAAGTCCTTGACCCATAATGTATATACTTTTTTGTAGGTCTTGGCCTGCCATTCCTGCATCAAAAGTCCATTTCGCGATCTGACCTCTGAGGGCTGGGCATCAGTGTTTCTTAGGGTACCGTTTTTTACTATAGTGGAAAGTATATTAATAATCATGTCATTTTTATGGCCCCATTCTACACCTTATACATAACGATACAAGAATAAGGGCCCTAGGGGCCCCAAGAGTATCTATCCCCCTAACATAAATTTGGTTTGATTAATTTGGTCATGCCCTCTGTGGGCTGGGCATCAGTGTTTTTTAGGGTAACGTTTTTTTTTGGGGGGGTTTTTTTCCAGATATATGCATTACACAATTGAATTGAGAAACATTTCCAAAATTTACAAATATTTACTGAAAGCTAACATACGTACTGATACATAACAAGAAAATGCGCTAACACGTCCTGTGTCCAGAATGGAACAGGCTTAAGATGCTGGTTTACTATATAAACTATATTGAAAATTATGTCATTTTCATTTTTTTATATTTTTTTCAGATATATGCATTACACAATTGAATTTAGAAACATTTCCAAAATTTACAAATATTTACTTAGGTCAACCTTATACTGAGCTTCTACATGTTTACTTTTTGACTGTTAACTTTTTTAGCGGAACTTTTTTTATACTGTTGACAATTTTACCGCACACCATTTTCAAGAAGGGAAACACTTTCAAAGTCCCCATGAACATTTTCAAAATCATCAAAGCTAACTGACCAACGAGGGGACGGATGGTCGTGCGGTAAAGCGCTCGACTGTCGACGTGAAGGTACCTGGTTCGATCTCCGGTGAGGTCTTGCTTCAAGTTCCCGATAAAAACCCATTAGTGGTTTATTTATAGGATCTAAGAGATTTCATCTCATCCTTACAGGGACTTCACACAACAGACCAACGCGCAGATATATTACGCTGCAGATATATTGCAGATATATATGCATAATCGCCTTGAATGCGCGACGCACCTGTAAAGATAATCAACGATTTAGAAAAAAAAAAGCATAATCCATTGTATATCTAGATCTTCAATGTAACTTCGCATTATGGCATACTTTTAATTTTGTAACATAATAGAAACAGATCCATCAATATAAGCAATCATGTATAGGCCTTTTTTTTTCCTTAAATAAGTTAAATTGTCTTAAACGATACTTTTTTATTTTGCCCCGAACCACCATAAATTCGTCTCAGTAATTCATACACCTTTTTAAACACACAGTTTTAGTCATTTGTTTATTCATTAACATTTTGTAAAATGTATAATTTATATATTGCTATGAGTATCATGCGGTTATTTGTTTTATTTTTTGGTTGGGAAAAAGTCCTTCGTGTAGTTTTGCTGCCATATACAAAACCGTCGTTGCTTAGTTGTTGTTTTTTTTTTTTCGAAATACATGTACTTGAGTGCAAAGAAAAGAATGGCAAGGATTCGTGTTAATAGTATTTTTCGATGTGATCTAAACCATTGATTTCCAGACAGAAAGGGTTTTGGTTCAAAGGTCAAATTTGTCGCTGTTAAAAATTTCTCTTACAAAACATTGCTAACAGCTGACAAAGAAGATGATGGTAAATTATAATAATGCATTTGCGAAATAGTTACACAATAATGCATTTGCGAAATAGTTACAAAGAAACAGTACAATGAGATGGCAGTTAGATTTGTATTCATTTACAATAACAATAATTTGGTGCTGTCTCAGACTGAACTGAATCAAAATACTATGATGTTCTGTGAGAGTGATAAGTTATGAGTACTATTAATCTATTATGTAATTATGATACAGTGAGTCAGTTATGTGTACCTGGTTCTTGCATTTCTGATAACTGGATATGTATCCTACAGGCTGCACATAGACTTATTCAAAACATAAAATTATTGTTAATCTAGTACGTCCATTATCAAACTACATTCTATATTTTCAACTTGGATGTATATCAATCCAATCAATATCAGATCATGATTCCTTTTATAATTTACTAGCTGTAAAGCCTTTACATAGAGAAAGACTATTGTCAGTATTGTTCAGCTTTGATATATATTTTCAAAATAATTTTTTTTTAAGTCATGAACGAAATTAAAATCTAATTAGTTGTAGGTTTTTTTCCTTGCAGCAACCTAAAGGATAAATTGTTTCAATAAATAAAAATTAAAATTTTGTCAAAGAGATCTTACTTTTCATTCAAACAACAAAAGAGATAAATTATAACAAAAAAAAAATGACAGCGTGAGCAATCGAACCTGGGTAGCCAGTAAAAAAAGAAAAATTGCAAGTAGCTTAACCATTAAGCCACCACGTCACTTAAACTTATGGTACTTTTATTACAATATATAAATATTGCTCAATTATTCTACACTTGTGTAAGTCTTAAAAATATAATCTTATTTTAAAATAAAGCAATACACTATTTATTTAAATAAATGAAATAATGTGGTAGCTGAGAACTTTATTTTTATAGAAATTAGCAGAATTTCTTTTTTTTATATTAAATCGACTTATAAAAAGAACTTTATTTATGAAATTAGTTACGACGAACACGCTCACTATTCAGAATAGTATTCTCATCGTTTGAGAATTTTCGATCATTACTATTGTTTACGTTTGATGCTATCTGTTGTAATTTTGAATGATATTATGTTATTATTACTTTTTAATAGTTGGGACATTTACGTTTCATAATAAAAACCACAGAAACTTTTTATAAAAGAAATATAGAATTAAGACCGCCATGATTAATATTTTAAACTGGAATACTTTTGTATTAATTCTTCTTTCGCAGAACCCACACCGCTATTATTTATATAGATGGCTTTTTAAACCTAAGGGGGCTAACTACTAATGTAATGAGTAATATATATTTGTCTGTTTAAATGCACCTGTGTATTAAATTATATGTTTGCTATCAAACACTGTAGTGTAAAGTATATTTCCAAAATTGACTTGCTGTATACATTTTATTTTAATGTATTTATTCATTTCCAGGTTTGAAAATATAAACAATCTTTACAAAAATGGCTTCCTTCTGGCAACAACTGAAAGCTTTACTTTGGCGTAATATATTACTTAAGAAAAGGAATAAGCCTCAACTCTTTCAGGTAATTTAAAATTAAATCTTAAGAAATTAGCATAAAATTTAAAAAAATTCATCTCATATTGCTTTTATTAACAATAAATTAAATTCAATCTTCATTCCATTTTGCCCTGATTTAATCAAATGTAACAATTTAAAGCGTTAATATAAATGAAGTAAATAAGGCTACTGAAACAGATGAATTCTACACTTCATCTGCCCCGATGAGCCCTTTGGGGCTTAAGGGAACTTTACTTACTACAATAATACTTTTTGTTATGTCAGAGTTTTTTTTATTTGTTATGTTTTCTTTCTAAAATTTTGAAATTGCTTTTGAGTGTTTTGATTAGTCACAGTAAAAAATAAGTCACAGAAAAATCAATAAAAAAATTTTGTTTTTCTTTGTGAAAATAAAATTTATGAATTTAACCTATTTTGAAAATAAACTGTTTCTATTTAGGAACTATTTTTCCCTGTTTACTTTGTGGCTATCCTCGCTATAATAAAAATTACTACCAAGCCTGAAAAACAGCCAGCAATGAGTTTTCCTGTGAACAGTATAACTGACTTTGAGAGATACTCTTTGGTGGGAAGGACGATTTATGTGTCACCAAATACCAGTGAGGTAAAAAGATTAAAATAATAAGTTTATTATTAATTTTATTTATTATTAAACTGCTTTTTCCACAATAGATTTGATGCAGCTCAGCATATACTGAGTTTTGTATCAGTATTAAGAGAGGTTGTTTTGTCATTAAAATGATCAGATAATAACTATTGTCTGTTTATATTATGTACATGTATTATAAGATATAAGAAATCTAATAACTAAGTTAAAATCAGGAGTCTTTTTTTTTTAAGTAAGACCTCCATCAGGTTGATGAAGTAGTTTGCCTGTTTTTAGTAGACATGGTATGGTGTTTCTTTACTTACCCAAACAAGTGTCAAATAGGCATTTCAAGCTGGATAGAATTGAGTACATCTTCTAGGCCTAGGAAAAAATACTTTTGTGCTCTACCACACAGCCATAATTCAGAAGCTTATCTAAACTTATATTTCAATTATATTGCTTTTACTTTCATTCAGGTTAAAAGCAGAATGCAAGCCATTTTATCAGGATTGCCATCTTCAATCAATTATGAGCTGTTTGCCACACCAGAAGAAGCTGAAATTAAATATAAGCTAAATAGCAGCCAAGTGGCAGCCGGAATCATTTTTAATTATGGTCAAAATCCTAATTCTTATGCCATTAGAATGAACTATAATTCTATACCTGGAACCAACAATATATTTAATGGCAATGCAGGTGAATATAAGTAACAAAATAATAAGATTGTGTGAAATATTGCAAAGACATTCGTGTCAGTGTATTAGTTCTACCATTATCATGTGCTAATATTTTATTAAGAGGAAATATGAATTGAGCCTAATTAAGCTTTAAGAAGAAGATGCATTTTTTTTCTTTACATCTGAATTGAATATGTTCTAGTGTTAATTGCATAAACTATTGCTTAGTCAATAGATATGTTATATTATTTTCATCAGAAACAATCTGAATCATTCATCTGCCATGGATTTATGCAAACTATATATATATATTTATGTTTTTGATAATATTGCTTCTATAAAATGTTATCAGGAAACATTCAAATGTATAAGTTGAGCTATTTTTTTGGAAACTCATATCTTTTTTAATTTTTACTATGTTCTGGAAGAAAATTAACTTGCTAATTTAAACCATAAATTAGAATAAATTCATTGTATGTATAATTATTTAGGTATAAAAAGTTAGCTTCAAAAGAATACGTTATTTTATAATAAATTTCAAAATAATAAGCAGAGCAAAGTCCATTATTATAAAATAAATATTAAAAGAGAAATCAATTGTTTTCCACCATTGCTTGTTAGTAACATACTGAAAAGAAATAAAACATATTTGAGCAAGCCCATAATATAGCAATCAGGTAAAGAAACACTTAGTGGCTGAGCGGCACTTTTGAAGCTAGAAGGTTCTTGATTCTGCAGCCTGATCTTCATGCTGTGTGTTTAGGTTTTGACTCTCCTTGTGTCCAGTCACCCACACATCTTCTATGGTGCCTCCATGACCATTGCCATAATACATTAGTCTTTAGCTGTGAATATTTGTTGTATACTTTGAATGTACTAAATTTTAGATCATTTTTACTTTGATAATTGAAAAAAAAGTACTTTATTTGTGAACAGGCACATGTCGTTCTGATAAAACAGGAAAAGCCATCAGTGATTGTTCTGTAAATTTATACATGTTTACTGGATTCACTATGCTGCAGCTAGCGATAGATAAAGTGCTTATGAAGGTAAATCTATTGAGGTACCTCATTTATGCTAAATTTTGAGCAAATATTTTTTGATGAACAATTTTTGGTCATTCATACCTCCAAATCCTAATGAAATCAGCACCTAAATCTTGTTTGAATTACAAGCCCCTTTTTAGTTTCAAAATATTTTGTTCCTATTAAACTGAAGCTGTATCTAGATGAATTGTTTCCGTAGGTCTCATGATATTGATTTTGCGTTAAATACACTTTGATTGCCAATTAACTCACTATATTAAGCTTAATATAAAATTAATAAAAATATGGAACAGACATAAATCAATAATATATATAAGTCGCCTATAAGTTCTTGTGATGAAGTAAAGGACATGAATTCATAAGCAGCATTTAAATTCTGGGGTAATTTTTGCAAAAAAAATGTATCAGGTTTTTTTTTTTTGTTTGTATTAAGGGGCATTTGTATCTAATTTAACCATGTGTTGTTTTCTTTCGCAAAATTGTAAAACCAAGATGTGCACTGTTGTGATCTTTATTGATTAAAAAAAACCATTTTACTAGCAAACTAAACATGTAGATGCATTTGAAACAACACTCAATTTTAAGATTAATATTTTCATGAATGATCTATAACTAATCTTTATATCAAGCTCTAAAAAAAAGTAAAATGTTATGTGTTTGAAGGAACTGAATGTGAGCACAACATCGCCAGCAGTTTCTGTGCAATTGATGGACAAATCTGAGTTTTCACCAAACACAAATTATATTCAGACCCTATCATCAATATACTTTGTCTTCTCATTCTCTGTTCTGGCCAATTATTTGGCTGTGAACATTGTGGCTGAAAAGGAGAAAAAAATTAAAGAGGGAATGCTTATGATGGGCTTAAAGGGATCGGTCTTTTGGTAAGTGATGTGAAAATGTTCAATGCAAGCAATTTAGAGAATCTTACTAGAGAAGAATGTTGATGATTTTTTACTTATTACATGTAGTTACATTTTAAAAATGATGACATTGATTATTTTATTAATTGAAGATTTTTTTAATTAAAGCTAACTTTCAATAATTTTTATTGTTAAAAATAAAAGTATAAACTGAATAAAAAAGAAAAATGCCAAAAAATCTAACTTAAAGAAAAATATTATTTTAACAAATTTCAGGTTGTCTTGGACACTTATCTATATTTCCATGGTGACTGTTGCTTCGGGCATCATGATAGTAATTATTGTCGCTACAAAGTTCTTTAGTCAAAGTAACATGTTTCTTCTCTTTTTAACTTTCCTGCTTTATGGGTTCTCTTTCATTGCATTTGCATTCATGGTAACACCATTCTTTAAGAAGGCAAGAGTGGCTGGAGTCGTAGTTGGCTTCTCTACTGTTATCATCAGCTGTGTCCACCTTGCTGTGAGCCAGACAAGAGATGCAGGAAGCTATGATGCTAATATCCCAGCTGTTGCTCAGTGGTTGATGTGCTTGTTTTCTCCTATCGCTTTTTCAACAATTATAGATCAGGTGTGTATGTCACATATATTTTTACCCAATATATTAAACAAAATATCAATTAATTATTTGGCCGTCTTTGTTTCCATTCATTACAGATGCTGGATTCTTGATTTTTAAAGACTAAGACAAGAAAATAAAATTCTATCACTCACCCTGGCATAAATACTGTAAAGTCGTTTTTGTATGCTGATTTTATAATGTGAATTTAAAGCTATGTCTTTTGGACTGAAAAGAAAAAAAAAATTGTTATTCAATTTTTGGGAAGATCAAGAAGCACTTTAAACCCAGAAGCAGCTTATCTGTACAAAAGTAATTGGATTGCTGAAGTTTTCTAGAGTGCTTTGTAGATAGAAATCGACTTTGTAATTTACATACGTTTTACAGACATTGAATTTTTCAATTAGTGATTAGTGATTAAAAATTGTTTACAATGATTAAAACTTCAACAAACAGTTCACAAATATATTTTTAAGTAAAAAACTTTATATTTGTATGGCACAACAAAATTATGCTGTATCTAGTTGTAATTACAGAATTATTTAATCATGAGCTATCTTTCCCATTTCCATAACTCCAAATATTATGATCTTTGACAAGTCATGTTACCATTATTTGTATTGTTTTAATACATGTATAATGATTAATGCCTACATACTACTATGTTTGAAGTTTTTATAAGAAATTTCAAAATAATATTTAAAGAAATCTACTTTTTATGCAATGTCTGACTCTTTTATGTGATAATTTGAAGTTAAGCAAATTGAGAATTTTTTTTTAAATGTAGTTTTTATTTATGCAATTTTTTTTTTAAAGCGGCATTTTAGTATATTTTGATTGATTTAAAAGTAAAGAAATAGTTTTACTTTGTTTCTATTGTGTAATTTAGCTCAACATATGAAAAAAAAATTATGTTGATATGTATTTCACTCTAGGCGTCACTTATGGAAACTCTTAATGATCAAATTAACATATTTATGCATAATATTTTATAATAATCAATAATTTTAAATAAAAAATTCCTTTTTTTTTTTGTATAATTTTTAGGGAATTTTTCTTGATGTTCAAAGAACTGGATTTGGATTTGATAGTTCTCTAACATTTGGCAAATTTCCCCTCTATGCACCCATTTTGATGCTTATTTTGGATACAGTTCTCTATGCAGTTTTGACCGTTTATTTTGACCATGTAGTTCCTGGTATGTTTTTTAAATTAAATCTATGTAATAAAAAAATTGTAATCATTAATCAGAATTTTTTTTAACGATTTTATCTCGCTAAAACGGTATCATTTCTTTCAAACAGGTGAATATGGTGTGCGATACAAGCCATATTACTTCTTACAGTATACATACTGGTTTCGTTCAAAGCCCAATGATGAAATGACACATCTTACCAACACTAGATCCAACTTTTCTCAGACTGGAGATATTGAGGCTGTATCCAGAGATCTTGAAGAAAAAGCTACTATGAGGTAAACAAAAAAAACAATAAATCTAATAGAATAGAATAGAATAGTGTATGTTGTAAAAATCAGCAATTTGTTGATGAGATTCCTATAAATAAAAGTTTTGCATGTGAGTAAAGAAAAAAATAATACATAATAAAGCACAAATTAAAAAAATAAAGTATAACATTAAAATATGAGGATTCAGAACATTTTGTATTATAGTCGAATAGATTATTTCTTAAGTAAAACTAATTTACTTGTGTTAACAAATTCACTCCAGCTTTCACATCAATAATCAGTCAACTCTTTCATACTGGACACTTTCACCTTTGGAATTGATTCTCCTTTTGATTTAATATTTAGCTGCAAATACGGAATGTTTTTATAAGTATAATTTTAAACTGTATTCTAAACATGACTTTGAAATTTGTGACAAAAGCATGCTATAGAATTTATAAATACTTTTAAGCTGAACATTACTAATCTTGTAACAAATTATGTAGAAAAAAAAAATTCTTGGTAACTGATCTAATTAAAAAAATATTTGAAAAATACTAAACTAATAGGCATTTTAAATAATGTAATAACATTCAAAAGGAGAACATTTTTAGCAGCGTGTTTTTTTTTCAAGTATTATGTAGCCATTATTTTCTAAGGAATAAGTATTGACAGCTTAAGGATTTATATTTATTTTACAGGATCTCACATTTAACAAAGACATTTAAACAAAATGATAAAAGTTTCAATGCTGTTGATGGTAAGTTGAATACTACAATTAAACAATTATTTGGCTTATCAGAATAAATAATTTTTTTAATAATAACCGATCAAGATTGATTTATTCATCCTCACAGATTATATGTAGGGAACATGACTATATCTCATACATGAAGGCTATTCAGAGGATTCTGTTTAATTTTACTTCTCTGTTGTCATTCAATCTTTCTGTTATAAACCACCACTCTCTTTACTTGCGGTGTTTTTATTATGTTTCACGTTTCACTTTCCTCTTATTTGATGTACACATCTGATGTTTGTTTGTTTTTGTTCAGTAAAGAAATATAATTTGTATTAGCTGATTGTGTTTCAGTTGAATCATCTTTATTGACTAAAAATATTTTTTCACTTTTTTAACAATATCTTGATTGTTTTTTAATGTTACCAAAATTCAAAAGTTATTTTTTGGCAAAAGAAATCAAGGTTTTGTAAAACCAGAAATGAAGTTTAACAAAAACATAAGCCTGTCCTTTGCTTTAAAAATAATATTTTTAGAACTCTCTAATCTTTATTGTTTTTTTTTAAAAAAGATTTGAAATATCTAAAAATATTATTTATATTGTTATTTAACACATATTTTTTTCCTTGCCAATGTTTTTTAGGTTTTTGTCTGGATATTTATGAGAGCCACATAACCTGTCTGCTGGGTCATAATGGTGCTGGGAAAACAACTCTGATGAATATGTTGACCGGAGTTATTCCTCCCACTTCTGGAACTGCCAAAATTTTGCATTTGGTAAACTTGAGAAACTTAGTACATGTACACATTTAAAAGCTATAGTCTAAAAAAAATTTATAAGCTGTTATTTTCTTGACATAATTTGTATTTCTCCAGGACATAAATGATTCATCTGACCTCGAGGAAATCAGAAGTCATTGTGGAATATGCCCTCAGCACAACATACTGTATGACACTTTGTCCTGTGAAGAACATTTGGAAATGTTTGCTAACATCAAAGGAGTGTCACCAGATTTGATCAAGAAAAAAGTAAAAATATGTAATTGTTTATTTTATTTATTAATCTGTGGTTTAAGTCTTCCTCCGGAGAAGTCATTACTTTGTCTTGTGGTTACCTTTTGATTTCTTCATATCTCTTGCAGGTGGAAGCAGCATTACAGGATGTTGACCTGATCAGCCAAGCTGACACTTTTGCTAAAGATTTAAGCGGGGGACAAAAAAGAAAACTCTCCGTTGCTATAGCACTTATAGGAGATCCAAAGGTAATGGCAGTGACCTTTAGGGCTGAGTTGTGAAAATGATTGGCTTGGTGCAGGCTATGGGTTAGAGCCCCAGTGACACCAGTCACTTAGGTTCTCCATGGCCCCAGTGACACCAGTCACCTGTGACCTCCATGGTAGTTCCTTCGCCACTGCAGATTTGGCTGTGGTAAATATATATATATATGTATAGAAAGGCTGCTGCAAAAACTCCCAATAGTGGTACATGTAATAGGATTAATATAATAGTGGCACATGTCATAGGATTAATATAATAGTGGCACATGTCATAGGATTAATATAATAGTGGCACATGTAATAGGATTAATATACCTATAGTGGCACATGGAATAGGATTAATATAATAGTGGCACATGTAATAGGGTTAACCTGTAATAGTGGCACATGTAATAGGGCATGTAATAATAATAATAGTGGCACATGTAATAGGATTCTTCATAATAATAATTGGCACTAATGGTTATTATAATAGTGGCTGTAGCAATAGGATTAATATAATGATAAACATGTAATAGATTAATATAATAGTGGCACATGTAATAGGATTAATATAATAGTGGTACATGTAATAGGATTATTAATATAATAGTGGCACATGTAATAAGAGTTAATATAATAGTGGTATGTATCATAGGATTAATATAATAGTGGTACATCAAGAATTAAACATTTCATTCTTCAGAGACTAATAGAGATCTCACTTAATGGGAAAGTGGCCATGGCACTTTAAGGAGATTCAAAGATAACAATAGTGGCTGTAGCACTCATAGGATATCTAAAGGTTATGATATTCTATAATTTCAAGGTGCTAAAAAGAAATCTGAAATTTGTATGTAATTTTATTGATTTATAAAGAGAGCTTGATGTATGTACTTCACAGTTGATATTCTTGGATGAACCAACTGCTGGCATGGACCCATATTCTAGACGACATCTTTGGTCATTGTTGAAGAAAAAGAAGGAAGGCAGGGTGGTTTTATTAACCACTCATTTTATGGACGAAGCTGATATACTTGCTGGTGAAAAGAATTTTCTTTTAAACATTTATACATTTGTTATTAATCATTATAAAATATTTTAAACAAACATTTTTCTTATTTATTTCAATGAATGTAGACAGAAAAGCTTTCATGAGTAAAGGTAAATTAAGATGTTGTGGCTCTTCACTGTTCTTGAAAAATAAATTTGGCATTGGTTACCATTTGACGTAAGTCTGTCATATATTTTGAAAAAGCTTTCTTATTCCAACACTGGGGGAAAAAATTAGATATTTAAAAGCTTGAGATTTTATAGCATTGATCCAATAGAATGGAAACTTTCTATTTTATCAAATGAATAAAACTTCTAAGGCTGTTTGAAGTTTCAGTTGTTTGTTAAAACAAAATATTTAATACTCCCCAGCATGGTGATCACCCCTGAATGTGAAATAGAAAAAGTAACTGAATTATTACAATCGAAAATTTCTGATATCGAATTGCAGAGATCTTATGGTAAAGAATTGTCATATATAATTCCTCTGAAAGATGTTTCACAATTTTCCAGTAAGTAATTACATATGATAATGGTTTTTGACCATTCATCTTTAAGTATATAATGTTCTGTTTAATTTTTCAAATAAAAGTGTTCTTATTGAGGTGAAATGAAATGGTCCTTCGTTTTCTTTCTATTTTTATTTTTTTTTAAGAACTTGTTCTTTATTTTGTAGCATTATTCTCTGATCTTGATGAACAATCCAAGAAACTTGGCATTGATAACTATGGTGTTTCCATGACAACATTAGAAGAAGTTTTCCTTAAACTTGGTAAGATTTAAATAGATTTTGGAAAATTTTTAGTTTAAGTTGTGAATTACTGTAGGTTATTTTTTTAATGTAATTTAAAATAATGTAATAAATTATGAAATTGATAAAATGAGAGTGAACTTACTGCAGGTAATCTTTCTTGAAGACATTAAATTTCTTTATAAATCTGCAAACCTGTTTCTGTTTATTCTGAGCAATTGTTTTTTAAATAGGCCTGGGTTTTCATTTAGCCTCTGTATTTGTATCTAATGTATACATTTTAAAATGATCTAATTTCAAAGCTTTCACAAATACCTTTGAATCACACAGAGTCAGAAGAAGTAAATGATAATGAAAATGCAGAAGCCAATGAAGACAATAATGTGATGTTTGCTGTCAATTCTGAACATTCCAATATAGAGCCACCTACACCGATTCAAACTTTCTCATCTTTAGCTCAGTCAGTTGTGAAAGGAAAAAGTTTATCAAAGCAAAGATTTAAAAATTTACTGAAGGTTATTTTTTTTAAGACTCGCCACAATTTAAAAAATCAAAACATTATTTTTCTTTTTAAAGCCTGAAACGTAAGAAAACTAGTCATGTGCATAAGTTTAGTTTATACATGTATATTTATTTTAAACATTGGATAGATTTGGTATGGTAAAATTTATTTGGGTTTTATTTGATATATCACTAGCAGTATATGTATTACTGTAGTACATGTATTACTACAGTATATGTATTACTACAGTACATGTATTCTTAATTTTAAAATTGCTTTTGTTTTTTTATGGGAAGGGAGAAAGGCTAATAATAACTATTTAGAACTGTATTTATTCAGCATAATATTTTATGCTTTTTTTTATAAATTGGTGGTTTATCTCTTATAAAACACAATATCATATCTTATTTTAATGTCATCTTTTATTTTCCCTTAAACTTCAGATTAGATATCTTCTTGTTCGACGAAATTTACAGGCACTGATTTTCCAGATATTTTTGCCCATCACATTTGTTGTGATTGGCTTGGTCCTTGCCAAAGTTAACAGAGCAGCTCCTGCAGAATATCCTAAACCTTTAGAAATCAACCCACAGTTATATGTTGATTCACTTAATACTTCATCAAAATTACTGCCTCTCCTAGCGTTTGATGCAGTGAGTAAGTTATGTTGCTGCAACCTTTTCAAAGTTTAAAAATGTATGTTCTTTAATCAATATAAATTTATCTGTACTGATTTCAAGAAAACAAATTGTATAGAATGTATAATATCTGAGAGAAGGTCATGTATTGTGGAGTAACTCCACTGACTACCTGGCTGTTTCAGCTCCGCCTGATGATAGTAACTCATTTATTTGCATATACATGTTTATTGAAACTGAACCCTGTGTTATTACATTTTCTTCATATTTAATTTTTTTTTTCAAGAAATTAAACCTACATTGTATAAAGCATTTATTCATCCTATATTTTAAAAAACTGATCATTCAATTAAGTAATGAAATAATGTGAAATATTTTGCTTATTGCTTTAATTTATTTAAAAAAAAATGTGTGAACATAATTATGGCTTTATCTAAAGGAAAGTATTATTTAATTCTCTTTCTATTAAATATTTATATAAATAAATATTTTTCAATCTGCTTTTGGTAATGGTTCAGTCTTCTTTGTTAAGTGGCTGCAAAAGATGAATGATTTCAAACTGAGTTTTAGTTATTTTAAACCTTCGTGATCCAGTTCCTTGTAAGGATGAGATAAAATATCTTAGAACCTATAAACCCCTAATGGACGTTTTTTATGGTGCCCTTCTTTTATCCCCACCATAGTTCAAAGTGCACTTGCCATGAAGGCACTGCGGGAGATATGGAGGGAACTTTCACCTTTCCCTTTGTTCTCACCAGGACCTCAGGTCAACAGTCGAGTGTTTTACCGCACAAGCATCCATCCCCTCATCGTGATCCAGTAGCCTTAAAACTTTTGCTTCTCATTTTTCAAATCTTACTGTAATTACTGAGCTATGTTACACCATTCGGTAACCACTGCCTATTGTAGCTAAATAACACAAATCTGCTAGTAATCGTAGTGTGCTAGTAAAACACTGTAGATTCAATCTTCTAAGTTAAAAATATTTTTAATATTGCAGACACTGCAGATTCAATAAGACTGATTGATGAATGGAAGCATCACTATAAAGTAGACATTTATAAAGCTGGTGCCAATACTTCAGGTCAGGTGGCACCGCATTACATGGGCATTGAAGTTCAGAATATCACAGGACAGGTAATAGTGATCATGCTTTTAATATAAAATATTTTCATTGAAATACAGTTAAATTGTTTGTAATTGGAACCAGAAATGTTTATCTGGGAGTTAACAATTGTTCACCATTTATAAAACCTGTCATATATTTTATTATATAGAATAGATGCCGTCATAATTTTCAAAAGTAGCAAACATGTATACTAATTTTATTTAACACTGAAATTTTTAAATTTAGCAATACATATACATGTATTTGTATTCTTTTTCATCATCAGAATTTCAACAAATTTGTGATCCTGTACAATGACTCTGCTTTACATAGTGTGCCTGCAGCCATAAATTTATTCTCACAAACCATATTGTCATTGTATAATGCTACAAAATCCATCATGGTCAACAATTTACCCTGGCCCCAGATAGATACAGTAATTCTCTTCAACTCTGGTGCTTTGATGGCACCGCTTTTAGTAGGACTAGCATTTATGCTAATTATTCCAGGTTTTGCTGCTGACATTGTGCAGGATAGAGAGGTATTTGTCATGACCTTTAACATAATTTTGAACATTAAAATTGAAAATTATTTTTTACATAGAAGTTTTCTATCACATTATTCCAATATTCTACCTCACACTAAGAGACAGCTTGTATTCAGGGCTGGCTTTAGTAAATACTGAGCTCGATTGGAAACTTTTTGGCTTGGTTGCTTCCCTTATGTTTCCAAACAACTAGCACCAAATATAGTATGTCAGAAACTGACTTTCAAAAGTCTACTAGATGATGTGATTGTATATGTTAGACCTAGACCAAAAAACAAAATGGTGGTTAAAAAAAATATGATTTAACAGACGTAACATACCTTTTCTTAAAATATTGAATACAAGTAAAAACAAAATACGAAAATACCTCAAATAAGATTTTTAGTAACAGAAAAAGATTCATAAGCAGTATGTTAATATGAATATATATGCCTATATATATATATATATATGTCTCTCTCTCTCTCTCTCTATATATATATATATATATATATATATATATACTTTTGTATAATATTTATATATAAAATAAGCATTTAGGTAGACTATTTTTAAAAAAGTATTTTTATAAACCTACAAACATAAAGTAACATTTATAAGATATGCATGAGTCTATAGGGCATGTCATGTAGGGCATGAGCCTAGGGCATGTCATGTGCTGAGCCTAGGGCAAGTGATATGCATGAGTCTCTAGGGCAAGTGATATGCATGAGTCTCTAGGGCATGTCATATGCTGAGCCTAGGGCAAGTGTCATTTTCTGGGCTTATGGCAAGTGTTAGTTGCAGGGCCTAGTACTGTTTGTGCTTTATACAAGACCACAACACTCACAAGCTAGACTGTTTCTAATGCCGTACAATATTTAATTTTACCTTAGCCGGTTTCTGTGTTTGGAGGATGTATGTTATAAATGATTGTTGTTTTTTTTATCATCATTATTGCGTTGCAATACGTTAGGTTTGATAAGTCGCTTGGTGTCGTATTTTTCAATTGATTCACTTTAGTAATGCAAGTTTAGACGTTGAATAAGGAAGCATGTCGTATATATATTTCCACACTGCCCTATTACAACTAATATTTACTTAGCACAGATATAGACATGCATTATGTTGAGTAAGATATTTTTCTCAGGTGACTCCACAATGGATTGATGCAGGTGTATTTATACAAACAGATATGGTGGGCTAAAGCTTGACATCATTTGTTTAGTAGCAGAAATTCATTTTTAAAACTGTCTCATAACTTTAGTTTCCCATCTGCCTAAATTATTTGAAAAAAAAAAAAAAAGTTTAATGATGGGTTTAGCAGAGCAAACTTGTCAAGCCTGATGTAAACTACTCTCTTACGCTGGGCCTCATCAGGTGCGGTACCTCATCAGGAGAAATTTCACCAGTCAGTCTAAAGCTGGCCCTGCTTGTATAGAAAATTGTATTAGATCTATTTGGAAATTTCATTTGAATCAGTCTAAAGCTGGCCCTGCTTGTATAGAAAATTGTATTAGATCTATTTGGAAATTTAAATTTGAATAGAATAAGCTGTTGTTTTTTTTTTGCTTTTTTTTTTTTTTTATAAAAAATATTTCATTTGTAGCTGCTAATACAACAATTTTTTTCTATATTTTTTTTATAAGCTGCATATTTAGTGTTTTGCATGGTTCTATGATTCAGTATTTAATTATTTGTCCTTCATGTAGTATTTGATGGTTTGCTTTTGATTCCGTATTTCATTGTTTCATTAGTGGAAGTTGAGAGGGCAGCTACGTATATCAGGTGTCACGTTCAATGAGTACTGGGCTTCTATATATGCCTTTGATGTCATACTCTACATGATTCCATCAATCTTAGTTCTGATTGTTGTTCTTGCAATGCAGGTTTGTTTTTAAACAGATAATACATGTACATGTATTTCTGTAATAAATTTACTTTTTCATAAAATCAAGTTAACATCGTCACTAAATAGATCCAGTTTTCTTCATAATATTTTATTAGTCAAAATTTCTAATGAAGATTTTGTATGAAATGGATTAAAATTATAGACTGTCAAATCCTTTATGAATGACTGATAGAAATGTATAGTTATAGATGAATAAACATTTTTTGAATTGATATGGATTTTAGTATTTGAATTAAAAAAAATAAAAGAATTTGTTGTGGCGAATTTACTGTAAGACCAATGAATAACAAACATCATCAATCAGTTTTTATGGACAGAAATATTAATTGTGACAGTAAAAAAAATGAAGATGATTATTGAAAATGTATTTCATGTGTGTTTGATGTAAAAATAATTCCGTTGACTCAAATAATACTTCCCAGATCGAAGGTTTAAGCTCACCAGGTGCTGTGGGGTCACTGGTCTTGCTGTTTTTTATCAACATGCCATTTTACATTGTGCTGGCTCTAGTCTTGTCATTTATATTTGATAAAACAGAGAGCTGCATTTCTTATCTTCCTCAGATTTTGACCATCGTAAGTATAACAATCATATCTCAAAATTTAATATTTTAAATTTCTATTACATTTAACAATAAATTTCCTTCTCTTTGAATTATTCAATTGATTTAAATTAGAATCATTGTCTTTATATAGGCTGTCTTCCAGCACTTAAATTAAGACTATAATTCTATAGCCATTTTTTTGTATCAGTATTACAGCTCTACAATCACATATCCTCCATTTTATTTTTGTTTGATCTTCAGGTAGCCATGTTACCATATATTACAGTCTCATTGGTAGACATGATCAGCAGGAGTAATGCAGCTATCATCATTCATTATGTTGCTTGCATCTTGGATCCACCTTACATAATGTTTGGCGGCTTTTACTTCATATCCAGGGTAATTAACATTATACTATTTGTGTTTGTATATACATGTATTTAGCTTTTAGAAAAATATATAATATGCAATATATTTAATGTCAAACATTTTTCAGACCAAACAATTGTCTATCTTCAGGTAAATCTGGTATCTGTTCAGAGCAGATCAGAGGCAACTGCAGCTGATTATTTCAGATGGAATAATCATTTTCTAATCACCATAATAATGGTAATAAATTTACTATGTCTATTCATATTACATGTGTTTCTTTGTTTATTTTCTCTTAGCAAGTCTTTCAAAACTTTTTAATTACAGTAAACTTTGAGTATCACCATGGAATAAGTTCTAGTGTGTGAAGTCCCTGTAAGGATGAGATGAAATCTCTTAGATCCTTTAAAGCACTGATGGGATGGTTTTTATGGTGCCCTTCTTTCATCCCCAATAGTGCAATGGCCATGGAGGCACCACAGATTGTTTCTAGTTGCAATAGTAGAGTCTGGGATTGTTTAATACCCATTTTTTCTAGCTGCAATAATAGATTCTGGTATTTTTTAATACCCATTGTTTCTCATAGAAATAGTAGATTCTGTGATTGTATATTACCCATTGTTTCTAATTTAAATATTGATTAGGTTATTTTAATACCCATTGTTTCTAGTTGCGATAATAGATTCTGTGATTTTTAATACCCATTGTTTCTAGTTACATTTCTTAGATTCTGTGATAATTTTTAATATTATTGTTTCTAGTTGCATTATTAGATTCTGTGATTGTTTAGTGCCATTGTTTCTCTAGTTGCAATAGTAGGGTCTGGAATTGTTTATGCATTGTTTCTGGATAATAATAGATTCTGTGATTTTTAATACCCTTCTTTCAAGTTGCACTAGTAGATTCTGTGATTGTTTAATACCCATTGTTTCTCGTAGCAATAGTAGATTCTGGAATTTTTAATACCCATTGTTTTATTTTCTTTTTTTTTATTGTTGTTATTTTTTGGAACCTAAGCAGAAAAATCTGCACAAGATTATAGATAAACTTTTTTGCCTTCAATTATTATAGATTCTTATTTACGATTAAAACATTAAGAAAAACCAAACTGTTTAGATTTATGTTGTATATAATAATCTAATTAACATTATATCTTTAGCCTGTGATCCATTTTATTTGGATGTATTGGCTCCTGCGTGTACTTGACATCAAGAAAACTGGAGGGAAAATAAGAGAAGCTTTTCCATGTTTTTCAAAATCAGAAGATGGATTTGAGAAAAAAACACTGATATTGCTGCTGATGAAGATGATGATGTGCATAGCCGAAAGAGCTCGAATTGAAAATCTGCACAGTTTTGAGAATCCTGTAAATAATTTCTGTAGCTTTGTTTTATTTTGTGAACAGAAAGCAAAATATCAGCACAGAATCAGTACATTGTATGTGTAATAGTTGATGCATTATAAATATGTAAACAATAGATATCTAGCTCCTTATTTGACATTTCTAGATTGTTGAGAGTTTCCTCTTTTTAGCAATGTTTACTTTTATTTAGTATTCTTTTTTCTTTCCAGAGTTATTCAAGACAAGCCAATCACAGTTTGCTTGAAGTCAAGGTAAATAAATTTAAGATTAAAAAATACAATTGATAACAAATGTTTATGCTGCAATGTGGGAAGTATTTTCTACAAGCCAACAATATTTGCCTTTGAATTGTTTTTTTCTGTGTTTGATCCTCTTCATTTGAATTTAATAAAAAAAATATTGCTTTTTTGTGAATTGTGAATAATAATTTGAATGAAATAAGTAAACTTACAGAAGTGCTGTAATATTTCAGCCTCCAGTGGCTTACACACAGCAGCTAAGAAAAGTTTATCATAAACGCTCAAAGAAAGCACAATGTTTCCAGAATGGTCATGTGAAATCAAAGATAGCTGTGAAAAACTTAACCTTTGGTGTTTATGAAGGAGAAGTAATGGGATTACTAGGTCCCAATGGGGCTGGGAAAACAACTGCCTTGAATATGATTATAGCTGAGACAGAACCTACTTGTGGCAAGGTAGTAGAGAAACTTATAATTTGTTGATGTTTTATTTTCGCCAGTCATTAGTTTGAGCTGAAAATACATGTCATTGAATTTTATGATTTATGTTTGTTGTATTGGTGTCTTTCTGTCATTGAACTCTGTTATGCATTATTATTCTGAGAGTTTTCAATGTATATGTATGAGTTTCTTTACAACATGTGCAGAGTAACCAAAGAAAAGAAACTATTTTAGTTATATATGAGTCTCATTTAATTATGGTACTTTGTGTCAAATAACTGTAATTACTGTCATCTCTTTGAAGATGTGAATCAGAATTTAGCTTTGAATTGTGGCAGCATAATAAAAAGCACACAATAACTAAAAATGGAACTAAGATAAACCCACACTTCACTGTTATCAGCGATTTTTTTAATCAGTTTTACATTAATAATATCTTTGAGTTATAGCTCTGCACTGAATGGTAATTTCTTCCCACCTCCATAGCTTTTAATTTAGTTTAGTGCCATACTTAGTTAAAAACAATATATCATACATTACTTTGTGCAGAATTACCCTGGATATAAAGGTACTAAAATTAAAGTAAAACTATTTTGACACATTGTGAATTACATTTTATACAAAAATTTCTTTTTGTTGTATTTTTTTTTCAGATTAACTTAAATACCTGCATTTTGTCTTCACTTGTCAACTTACTTTTATTTTATTTAGGTCATTGTGTCTGATTACAATGTTCGTAGTCATATGCTGTCTGTGTTAGAGTTTTTAGGATACTGTCCACAACATGATGCTCTTTGGGAGAACATAACCCTAGGAGAACACATCAGATGCTTTGCTGCAATCAAGGGGGTTGATCCTAAACATTTGGATGCTGTAGTAGATTTGTAAGTAGAATGTTGAAATGGGGATCTTAAAAATATGAACTATATAATTGTTCTTCATATAAATAAGATTGGCATAAAAATGTAAACATTCCATTACATTCATGTGATAAAATGTTTTTCAAATTACGTATTGTTTGATGGCAAAAATATATAATGCATTGATAATAAATTACAGAAAAACCTTGTTGATAAATTACAAAGCTTTTTTCCTCATAAAAAAATCTAAATTTTGTTCTATGACTTTGCAATGATATTAAACTGTAAATTATGACATTTTATAAATATCAAAAATAAGTTTTACAGAAAGTCAATGTTAAAAATTAAAATGAAAACTTTCTAATGACCGAAATTTCCTTTGGTTGCCATGCATCATGCGACCAAGTGATAAAAATTGTTCTTACATTTATAAGTTTTTGTTTCACAGCTATGTTTCTAGCCTAAAATTACATGATCATAAAAAAAAACTTGCTAAAAAGTTATCTGGAGGAACCAAAAGAAAGGTGTGTATGTTTTGGATGAGGTCTGGAAATTTTAATAGAAACTTTAGCTGAATCATTTTGCTATTCATACTTTTCTCAAAATCATTTACAAATTTACACATTGCTCAATACAACAGGAAATATTATGCTGAGATCTTTGGTCTATTTAAAACATTTTTTGTTGAGTTTAATAGCTCTTAGAATTTTAAAATTAAAATATCTATTTGAATACAATTTATTTGTTATATGTCTTCTCTATTACAGCTAAGTTATATAATAAGCATATTGGGCTCTCCGCGCCTAGTTTTATTAGATGAACCCTCTACTGGAATGGATCCTCAGTCTAAAAGATTTCTGTGGTAAGTACGTTTGCTTTTCAAATAACTGTATTTGACTTTTATTAGTACATTCTTTGCTGTTGATTTAAGAGAAGACAGAATTCTAAAATGGTTTACTTTGCTCCAGTTTACCTCTAAGTGCCACCCCAGTCATGTCCGGGAGGGGGGGAGGGTAGGTTTGTAAACAAGCAGCCTCATTCCTGTTACAAAAGCACTAGGGGTGAAAATGCTACTCCTGAATAATGTACAAGTAATTGCTGCCTGGAATGGACTTCCTCACTGTGCCAACTCTCCACTCCAATATTTAATAGATATGTCTGTCATGAAATGATATTTTTATACAAACAAACCAAATATAAATGATATTTACATGCAAACAAAGCAATATAAATGATATTTACAAAAAATCAAAATAATATAAATGATACATGTATTTACATGCAAACAAACCAATATAAATGATATTTACATAAAATAAAACCAATTGTCACGAATGGATTGTAAATTCGTTCGACTGGTCGTTGGTTAGGAGTATGGCTGCGACCATCAGCAAGCACTCACTGCCTAATTCAAAGTCCAGATTAAACAAATCTTCGTTTAATACAAGAACACAAAAATACATTGGCTGTTGTCCTCAAAAGAACATGCCAGCCAGCAAAAACAAGAAGAAAAAAGACCTCCTTAATACAAGATAAAAAAACACTTGTCTTCACTCAGAGAAAACACAACTCTCATCCCCATGTGGACGCTGTCCGTCACTCTCCAACATGGAGAAAAAAAACCAATTGACTCCAAATGAGGAGTAACACACTAAGTGAACTGACCACCACTAACTGAACTGACCACCGTTAACTGACCTGAAAAAACACATCGCCCCGCTTTTATACCCCTCCCATATTCTCGCTCTCTCATCCAGTGCGAGATGTTTCGCCCTTACTTACACACAGTTAGGTCAGATACACACCCAATTTGTGACACCAATATAAAGGATGTTTTCAAACAAATAAATGTCTATGATATTGACATGAAAACAAACCAGTAAAAATGTGTGCAAAATTATGTATGCATCTCGTTAAGTAGGGATACATTCTAATATCTTAAGTTAATTTGTGTGCATCTCATTAAGTAGGGATACATTCTAATATCTTAAGTTAATTTGTATGCATCTTGTTAAGTAGGGATAAATTCTAATATGTTAGGTTAATTTGTATGCATCTCGTTAAGTAGGGATACATTCTAATATCTTAAGTTAATTTGTATGCATCTCGTTAAGTAGGGATAAATTCTAATATCTTAAGTTAATTTAATAAACTTATGCTCCTAATTTTGTTAGGTTTTTAATACATTGTCAGACTCTTGAGAAATTTTTTTTTGCATTAGAATATACATAATTATAGAAGTTGTTTTTAACTTTTAGTGTCAAATTATGAATTAGTAACAGTCATGGAATAATCAAATAGACAATATAACTCTTCAGCTCCTAGCTTCTCTCAAATTCGAAACCCAAGTTATGGCCGTAATACAGTCATTATAAACTTATTTCATATTTTCTTTTAATCAGGGACACAATTTCTGCAAGCTTCAAGAAAACAGACAAAGGGGCAATACTTACAACACATTACATGGAAGAAGCAGACGCTTTATGTGACAGAGTAGGAATTATGGTCAATGGTCAGTTGGTGTAAGTTACAGTTTAAATAATCGTAGCTGGAATTAATTATACACTTTTGAGCCATGTATCTGAGTAGTTGATAAATTTGACGTAAAAATTGACCATCTATTTTTTGTAGGTTAAAAAAAAGTTTTATATTCTTTATGTCACATACATGTTTTATATTCTTTATGTCACATACATGTTTTATATTCTTTATGTCACATACATGTTTTATGGGGAAAAAAAAAAAAAAAAAAAAAAAAAAAAAAAAAAAAAAAAAAAAAAAAAAAAAAAAAAAAAAAAAAAAAAAAAAAAAACCTGCTAGATTTTGATTCCTACTGGCAGGTGTCTTGGCTCAACACAACATTTAAAGTCAAAGTTTGGCAGTGGTTATATACTTGAAGTGAAACTAAGATGCAGTGAGTCAAGTTTAATTGAGTCACTGATGGACAGACTGGAGGAACATTTAACGACCGTTTTTACAGGTGACATTTGAATCTGTTGAATTTTTTTTAATAGTTAAAGAAGTGGTAGTGCAGTGGTAAGCTTGATCATGATGGTGCAGATTATGGATTTGAATTATGATGGCACGGTTGTGAGTTTGATCATGGAAGTACAGATTATAGATTTGAATTATGATGGTACAGTTGTGAGTTTGATCATGGAAATACAGATTATGGATTTGAATTATGATGGTACAGTTGTGAGTTTGATCAGGGAAGTACAGATTATGGATTTGAATAGAAGGGATGCTTGTTACTTATTGTCTCCATAGTATGTATGTCCTTTGCCTCACCTGTGTTGAGGATTTAGACCACTAAAACTGTTTAGGGTTTGGTTTAAGGATGAAGAGAATTTCTTGTGGTTTAGAATATGATTAATCTCACAAATGCGACATTTAATTAACACTTCAACAGGTAGACTAAATGTCACAGCAAACCAACGCATGGGCTTAAAACCTGAAGGACTCTGGATAATTACAATACATATACCTTAATGTAATCTAAATCGTCTGGCCATATAAGAAGTAAATCACGTCAGTGGAAATAATAATTCCCTTGCTTGAATAAAATGCTCTATGCGGCCATCAGGGATGAAACATTTGTACACCCCTGATCTAAATTAATAAGCTCCTATGATTTTGCCGAACTATTTAAGTTTTTTTCTAAAACAAGTGTTTGTATTACAATATAAAGAGCATGCCTAATAACCTGTTACTTGTGTTCTGAGTCAAAACTCTCTGTCCCTAGCATATTTATTCTCTTTATCCAGTGTCAAGCTCCTATAATGGCGAGATAAGTTAACTGCAGTCGTTTATGAAAAGATACTTGGGTTGGTCAGTGTAGCTGGTCAATGTGCACCACCTGACCCTCTACCATTGTTCGACAGCAGTAGATGAAAATGTTTAATACCTGCATGAGAATCACACAACACTTGCATATTACAGTATAACAGTCCTGTTTATCAGTTCTAAATATTTTAGTAATGAATGTATTGAAGCTGAAATTCATTGGTACAAAGGGTTTATTATATAGTTATGAC
>JAGDYQ010000158.1:1862431-1927431 GCA_021962125.1 Bulinus truncatus
ATATTATGTTATTATTACTTTTTAATAGTTGGGACATTTACGTTTCATAATAAAAACCACAGAAACTTTTTTTAAAAGAAATATAGAATTGAGACCGCCATGATTAATATTTTACACTGGAATACTTTTGTATTAATTCTTCTTTCGCAGAATCCACACCGCTATTATTTATATAGATGGCTTTTTAAACCTAAGGGGGCTAACTACTAATGTAATGAGTAATATATATTTGTCTGTTTAAATGCACACGTGTATTAAATTATATGTTTGCTATCAAACACTGTAGTGTAAAGTATATTTCCAAAATTGACTTGCTGTATACATTTTATTTTAATGTATTTATTCATTTACAGGTTTGAAAATATAAACAATCTTTACAAAAATGGCTTCCTTCTGGCAACAACTGAAAGCTTTACTTTGGCGTAATATATTACTTAAGAAAAGGAATAAGCCTCAACTCTTTCAGGTAATTTAAAATTAAATCTTAAGAAATTAGCATAAAATTTAAAAAATTCATCTCATATTGCTTTTATTAATAATAAATTAAATTCAATCTTCATTCCATTTTGCCCTGATTTAATCAAATGTAACAATTTAAAGCGTTAATATAATTGAAGTAAATAAGGCTACTGAAACAGATGAATTCTACACTTCATCTGCCCTGATGAGCCCTTTGGGGCTTAAGGGAACTTTACTAACTACAATAATACTTTTTGTTATGTCAGAGTTTTTTTTATTTGTTATGTTTTCTTTTTAAAATTTTGAAATTGCTTTTGAGTGTTTTGATTAGTCACAGTAAAAATAAGTCACAGAAAAGTCAATAAAAAAATGTTGTTTTTCTTTGTGAAAATAAAATTCATGAATTTAACCTATTTTGAAAATAAACTGTTTCTATTTAGGAACTATTTTTCCCTGTTTACTTTGTGGCTATCCTCGCTATAATAAAAATTACTACCAAGCCTGAAAAACAGCCAGCAATGAGTTTTCCTGTGAACAGTATAACTGACTTTGATAGATACTCTTTGGTGGGAAGGACGATTTATGTGTCACCAAATACCAGTGAGGTAAAAAGATTAAAATAATAAGTTTATTATTAAACTGCTTTTTCCCCAATAGATTTGATGCAGCTCAGCATATACTGAATTTGGTTTCAGTATGAATAGGGGCCTTTTTTGTCATTAAAATGATAAGATAATAACTATTGTCTGTTTATATTATGTGCATGTATTAGTAGATATAAGAAATCTAATAACTAAGTTAAAATCAGAAGTGTTTTTATTTTTTAAAGTAAGACCTCCATCAGGTTGATGAGGTAGTTTGCCTGTTTTTAGTAGACATGGTATGGTGTTTCTTTACTTATCCAAACAAGTGTGAAATATGCATTTCAAGATGGATAGAATTGAGTACATCTTCTAGGCCTAGGAAAAAATACTTATGCGCTCTACCACATAGCCATGCCCCTACCATAATTCAGAAGCTTAACTAAACTTATATCTCAATTATATTGCTTTTACTTTCATTCAGGTTAAAAGCAGAATGCAAGCCATTTTATCAGGATTGCCATCTTCAATCAATTATGAGGTGTTTGCCACACCAGAAGAAGCTGAAATTAAATATAAGCTAAATAGCAGCCAAGTGGCAGCCGGAATCATTTTTAATTATGGTCAAAATCCTAATTCTTATGCCATTAGAATGAACTATAATTCTATACCTGGAACCAACAATATATTTAATGGCAATGCAGGTGAATATAAGTAACAAAATAATAAGATTGTGTGAAATATTGCAAAGACATTCGTGTCAGTGTATTAGTTCTACCAATATCATGTGCTAATATTTTATTGAGAGGAAATAAGAATTGAGCCTAATTAAGCTTTAAGAAGAAGATGCATTGTTTTTTCTTTACATCTGAATTGAATATGTTCTAATGTTAATTGCATAAACTATTGCTTAGTCAATAGATAGGTTTAATTATTTTCATCAGAAACAATCTTAATCATTCATCTGCCATGGATATATGAAAACTGTATATATATTTTTAATAATATTGCTTCTATAAAATGTTATCAGGAAACATACAAATGTATAAGTTGAGCTATTTTTTTGGAAACTCATATCTTTTTTAACGTTTGCTATGTTCTGTAAGAAAATTAACTTGCTAAGTTAAACCATTAATTAGAATAAATTCATTGTATGTATAATTATTTAGGTATAAAAAATTAGCTTCAAAAGAATACGTTATTTTATAATATATTTCAAAATAATAAGCAGAGCAAAGTCCATTATTATAAAATAAATATTAAAAGAGAAATCAATTGTTTTCCACCATTGCTTGTTTGTAACATACTGAAAAGAAATAAAATATATTTGAGCAAGCCCATAATATAGCAATCAGGTAAAGAAACACTTAGTGGCTGAGCGGCACTTTTGAAGCAAGATGGTTCTTGATTCTGCAGCCTGATCTTCATGCTGTGTGTTTAGGTTTTGACTCTCCTTGTGTCCAGTCACCCACACATCTTCTATGGTGCCTCCATGACCATTGCCGTAATAAATTAGTCTTTAGCTGTGAATATTTGTTGTATAATTTGAATGTACTAAATTTTAGATCATTTTTACTTTGATAATTGAAAAAAAAGTACTTTATTTGTGAACAGGCTCATGTCGTTCTGATAAAGCAGGAAAAGCCATCAGTGATTGTTCTGTAAATTTATACATGTTTACTGGATTCACTATGCTGCAGCTAGCGATAGATAAAGTGCTTATGAAGGTAAATTTATTGAGGTACCTCATTTATGCTAAATTTTGAGCAAATATTTTTCGATGAACAATTTTTGGTCATTCATACCCCCAAAATCCTGATTAAATCTGCACCTAAATCTTGTTTGAATTACAAGCCCCTTTTTAGTTTCAAAATATTTTGTTCCTCTTAAACTGAAGCTGTATCTAGATGAATTGTTTCCTTAGGTCTCATGATATTGATTTTGCGTTAAATACACTTTGATTGCCAATTAACTCACTATTGATTATGTTAAGCTTAATATAAAATTAATAAAAATATGGAACAGACATAAATCAATAATATATTATAATAATGTAAGTCACCTATAAGTTCTTGTGATGAAGTGAAGGACATGAATTCATAAGCAGCATTTAAATTCTGGGGGTAATTTTTGCAAAAAAAATGTATCAGGTTTTTTTTTTGTTTGTATTAAGGGGCATTTGGATTGTAGGTATGATTCTATCTAATTTAACTATGTGTTGTTTTCTTTCGCAAAATTGTAAAACCAAGAGGTGCACTGTTGTGATCTTTATTAATTAAAAAAACCATTTTACTAGCAAACTAAACATGTAGATGCATTTTTAACAACACTCTATTTTAAGATTAATATTTTTATGAATGATCTATAACTAATTTTTATATCAAGCTCTAAAAAAAAGTAAAATGTTATATGTTTGAAGGAACTGAATGTGAGCACAATATCACCAGCAGTTTCTGTGCAATTGATGGACAAATCTGAGTTTTCACCTAACACAAATTATATTCAGACCCTATCATCAATATACTTTGTCTTCTCATTCTCTGTTCTGGCCAATTATTTGGCTGTGAACATTGTCGCTGAAAAGGAGAAAAAAATTAAAGAGGGAATGCTTATGATGGGCTTAAAGGGATCTGTCTTTTGGTAAGTCATGTGAAAATGTTCAATTCAAGCAATTTAGAGAATCTTACTAGTGAATAATGTTAATTATTTTTTACTTATTACATGTAGTTACATTTTAAAAATGATGACATTGATTATTTTATTAATTGAAGATTTTTTTAATTAAAGCTAACTTTCAATAATTTTTATTGTTAAAATAAAAGTATAAAATGAATAAAAAAGAAAAATGCCAAAAAATCTAACTTAAAGAAAAATATTATTTTAACAAATTTCAGGTTGTCTTGGACACTTATCTATATTTCCATGGTGACTGTTGCTTCAGGCATCATGATAGTAATTATTGTCGCTACAAAGTTCTTTAGTCAAAGTAATATGTTTCTTCTCTTTTTAACTTTCCTGCTTTATGGGTTCTCTTTCATTGCATTTGCATTCATGATAACACCATTCTTTAAGAAGGCAAGAGTGGCTGGAGTCGTAGTTGGCTTCTCTACTGTTATCATCAGCTGTGTCCACCTTGCTGTGAGCCAGACAAGAGATGCAGGAAGCTATGATGCTAATATCCCAGCTGTTGCTCAGTGGTTGATGTGCTTGTTTTCTCCTATCGCTTTTTCAACAATTATAGATCAGGTGTGTACATCACATATATTTTTACCCAATATATTAAACAAAGTATTAATTAATTATTTGGCCTTCTTTGTTTCCATTCATTACAGATGCTGGATTCTTGATTTTTAAAGACTATGACAAGAAAATAAAATTCTATCACTCACCCTGGCATAAATACTGTAAAGTCGTTTTTGTATGCTGATTTTATAATGTGAACTTAAAGCTATGTTTTTGGACTGAAAAGAAAAAAAAAATTGTTATCCAATTTTTGGGAAGATCAAGAAGCACTTTAAACCCAGAAGCAGCTTATCTGTACAAAAGTAATTGGATTGCTGAAGTTTTCTAGAGTGCTTTGTAGATAGAAATTGACTTTGTAATTTACATACGTTTTACAGACATTGAATTTTTCAATTAGTGATTAGTGATTAAAAATTGTTTACAATGATTAAAACTTCAACAAACAGTTCACAAATATTTTTTTAAGTAAAAAACTTTTTATTTGTATGGCACAACAAAATTATGCTGTATCTAGTTGTAATTACAGAATTATTCAATCATGAGCTATCTTCCCCATTTCCATAACTCCAAATATTATGATCGTTGACAAGTCATGTTACCATTATTTGTATTGTTTTAATACTTGTATAATGATTAATGCCTACATACAACTATGTTTAAAGTTTTTATATGAAATTTCAAAAGAATTTTTGGAGAAATTTACTTTTTATGAAATGTCTGCCTTTTTTAAGTGATCATTTGAAGTTATGCAAATTGAGGAAATTTTTTTTTTTGAGTTATAGTTTTTATTTATGCTATTTTTTTTAATGTGACATTGCAGTATATTTCGATTGATTTAAAAGTAAGGAAATAATTTTACTTTGTTTCTATTGTGCAATTTAGCTCAACATATGAAAAAAAATTAGGGTTGGTATATATTTCACTCTTGGCGTCACTTTTAGAAACTTAATGAATAATTATAAATAAAACTCCTTTTTTTTAAATTTTTAGGGAATTTTTCTTGATGTTCAAAGAACTGGATTTGGATTTGATAGTTCTCTAACATTTGGAAAATTTCCCCTCTATGCACCCATTTTGATGCTCATTTTGGATACAGTTCTCTATGCAGTTTTGACCGTTTATTTTGACCATGTAGTTCCTGGTATGTTTTTTAAATTAAATCAATGTAATAAAAAAATTGTAATCATTAATCAGAAATTTTTTTAACGATTTTATCTCGCTAAAATGGTATAATTTCTTTCAAACAGGTGAATATGGTGTGCGATACAAGCCATATTACTTCTTACAGTATACATACTGGTTTCGTTCAAAGCCCAATGATGAAATGACATATCTTACCAACACTAGATCCAATTTTTCTCAGACTGGAGATATTGAAGCTGTATCCAGAGATATTGAAGAAAAAGCTACTATGAGGTAAACAAAAAAAAACAATGAAATCTATTTGAATAGAATAGAATAGAATAGAATAGTGTATATTGTAATAATCAGCAACTTGTTGATGAGATTCCTATACAGAAATGTTTTGCATGTGAATAAAGAAAAAAAATGATTCATAATACAAAATATAGCACAAATTAAAAAAATAAATTATAACATTGAAATATGAAATTCAGAACATTTTTGTATTATAGTCGAATAGATTATTTCTTAAGTAAAACTAAATTTACTTGTGTTAACAAATTCACTCCAGCTTTCACATCAGTAATCAGTCAACTCTTTCATACTGGACACTTTCACCTTTGGAATTGATCCTCCTTTTGATTTAATATTCAGCTGCAAATACGGAATGTTTTTATAAGTATAATTTTAAACTGAATTCTAAACATGACTTTGAAATTTGTGACAAAAGCATGCTTTAGAATTTAGAAATGCTTTTAAGCTGAACATTACTAATCTTGAAACAAATTATGTAGAAAAAAAAATTCTTGGTAATTAAATGAGCAGATCTAATTAAAAAAATATATGAAAAATACTAAACTAATAGGCATTTTAAATAATGTAATAACATTCAATAGGAGAACAGTTTTAGCAGCGTGTTTTTTTTTCAAGTATTATGTAGCCATTATTTTCTAAGGAATAAGTATTGACAGCTTAAGGATTTATATTTATTTTACAGGATCTCACATTTAACAAAGACATTTAAACAAAATGATAAAAGTTTCAATGCTGTTGATGGTAAGTTGAATACTACAATTAAACAATTATTTGGCTTATCAGAATAAATAATTTTTTTAATAATAACCGATCAAGATTAATTTATTCATCCTCACAGATTAAATGTAGGGGACATGACTATATCTCATACATGAAGGCTATTCAGAGGATTCTTTTTAATTTTACTTCTCTGTTGTTGTCGTTCAATCTTTCCATTATAAACCACCACTCTCTTTACTGCGGTGCTTTTATTATGTTTCACTTTCCTCTTATTTGATGTACACATCTGATGTTTGTTTGTTTTTGTTCAGTAAAGAAATATAATTTGTATTAGCTGATTGTGTTTCAGTTGAATCATCTTTATTGACTGTAAAAATATTTTTTCACTTTTTTAACAATATCTTGTTTGTTTTTTAATGTTACAAAAATTGAAAAGTTATTTTTTGGCAAAAGAAATTAAGGTTTTGTAAAACCAGAAATGAAGTTTAACAAAAACATAAGCCTGTCCTTTGCTTTAAAAATAATATTTTTAGAACTCTCTAATCTTTTTTGTTTTTTTTAATAAAAGATTTGAAATATCTAAAAATATTATTTATATTGTTATTTAACACATTTTTTTTTTCCTTGCCAATGTTTTTTAGGTTTTTGTCTGGATATTTATGAGAGCCACATAACCTGTCTGCTGGGTCATAATGGTGCTGGGAAAACAACTCTGATGAATATGTTGACCGGAGTTATTCCTCCCACTACTGGAACTGCCAAAATTTTGCATTTGGTAAACTTGAGAAACTTAGTACATGTATACATTTAAAAGTTATAGTCTAAAAAAAAATATATAAGCTTTTATTTTCTTGACATAATTTGTATTTCTCCAGGACATAAACGATTCATCTGACCTCGAGGAAATCAGAAGTCATTGTGGAATATGCCCTCAGCACAACATACTGTATGATACTTTGTCCTGTGAAGAACATTTGGAAATGTTTGCTAACATCAAAGGAGTGTCACCAGATTTGATCAAGAAAAAAGTAAAAATATGTAATTGATTATTTTATTTATTAATCTGTGGTTTAAGTCTTCCTCCGGAGAAGTCATTACTTTGTCTTGTGGTTACCTTTTGTTTTCTTCATATCTCTTGCAGGTGGAAGCAGCATTACAGGATGTTGACCTGACTAGCCAAGCTGACACTTTTGCTAAAGATTTAAGCGGGGGACAAAAAAGAAAACTCTCCGTTGCTATAGCACTTATAGGAGATCCAAAGGTAATGGCAGTGACCTTTAGGGCTGACTTGGTAGTGCTTTAGTTGTGAAAATGATTGGCTTGGTGCAGGCTATGGGTTAGAGCCCCCAGTGACACCAGTCACTTATGTTCTCCATGGCCCTGGTGACTTCAGACACCTGTGACCTCCATGCTAGTTCCTTGGCCATTGCAGATTTGGCTGTGGTAAATATATATGTGTATAGAAAGGCTGCTGCAAAAACTCCCAGTAGTGGCACATGTAATAGGATTAATATAATAGTGGCACATGTCATAGGATTAATATAATAGTGGCACATGTCATAGGATTAATATAATAGTGGCACATGTAATAGGATTAATATAATAGTGGCACATGGAATAGGATTAATATAATAGTGGCACATGTAATAGGATTAATATAATAGTGGCACATGTAATAGGATTAATATAATAGTGGCACATGTAATAGGATTAATATAATAGTGGTACATGTAATAGGATTAATATAATAGTGGCACATGTAATAGGATTAATATAATAGTGGTACATGTAATAGGATTAATATAATAGTGGCACATGTAATAAGATTAATATAATAGTGGCACATGTCATAGGATTAATATAATAGTGGTACATGTAATAGGATTAATATAATAGTGGCACATGTAATAGGATTAATATAATAGTGGCACATGTAATAGGATTAATATAATAGTGGTACATGTAATAGGATTAATATAATAGTGGTACATCAAGAATTAAACATTTCATTCTTCAGAGACTAATAGAGATCTCACTTAATGGGAAAGTGGCCATGGCACTTTAAGGAGATTCAAAGATAACAATAATGGCTGAAGCACTTATAGGATATCTAAAGATTATGATATTCTATAATTTCAAAGGTGCTAAAAAGAAATCTTAAATTTGTATGTAATTATATTGATTTATAAAGAGAGCTTGATGTATGTACTTCACAGTTGATATTCTTGGATGAACCAACTGCTGGCATGGACCCATATTCTAGACGACATCTTTGGTCATTGTTGAAGAAAAAGAAGGAGGGCAGGGTGGTTTTATTAACCACTCATTTTATGGACGAAGCTGATATTCTTGCTGGTGAAAAGAATTTTCTTTTAAACATTTATACATTTGTTATTAATCATTATAAAATATTTTAAACAAACATTTTTCTTATTTATTTCAATGAATGTAGACAGGAAAGCTTTCATGAGTAAAGGTAAATTAAGATGTTGTGGCTCTTCACTGTTCTTGAAAAATAAATTTGGCATTGGTTACCATTTGACGTAAGTCTGTCATATATTTTGAAAAAGCTTTCTTATTCCAACAATGGAGGAAAAAATTAGATATTTAAAAGCTTGAGATTTTATAGCATTGATCCAATAGAATGGAAACTTTCTATTTCATCAAATGAATAAAACTTCTGTTTGAAGTTTCAGTTGTTTGTTAAAACAAAATATTTAATACTCCCCAGCATGGTGATCACCCCTGAATGTGAAATAGAAAAAGTAACTGAATTATTACAATTGAAAATTTCTGATATCGAATTGCAGAGATCTTATGGTAAAGAATTGTCATATATAATTCCTCTGAAAGATGTTTCACAATTTTCCAGTAAGTAATTACATATGATAATGGTTTTTGACCATTCATCTTTAATTATATAATGTTCTATTCAATTTTTTAAATAAAAGTGTTCTTATTGAGTTGAAATGAAATGGTCCTTTGTTTTCTTTCTATTTTCTTTCTATTACATTTTTTTTTATGAACTTGTTCTTTATTTTGTAGCATTATTCTCTGATCTTGATGAACAATCCAAGAAACTTGGCATTGATAACTATGGTGTTTCCATGACAACATTAGAAGAAGTTTTCCTTAAACTTGGTAAGATTTAAATAGATTTTGGAAAATTTTTCAGTTTATGGAAGCAGCACCATATTTCTGAAAAGCGCAAGATATTAGTTCTGTTTCTTTTTTTTTTTTTTAAGTTGTGAATTACAGTAGGTTTTTTTTTTAATGTAATTTAAAATAATTTAATAAAATTATGAAATTGATAAAATGAGAGTGAACTTACTGCAGGTAATCTTTCTTGAAGACATTAAATTTCTTTATAAATCTGCAAACCTGTTTCTGTTTATTCTGAACAATTGTTTTTTAAATAGGCCTGGGTTTTCATTTAGCCTCTGTATTTTTATCTAATGTATACATTTTAAAATGATCTAATTTCAAAGCTTTCACAAATACCGTTGAATCACACAGAGTCAGAAGAAGTAAATGATAATGAAAATGCAGAAGCCAATGAAGACAATAATGTGATGTTTGCTGTCAACTCTGAGCATTCCAATATAGAGCCACCTACACCGATTCAAACTTTCTCATCTTTAGCTCAGTCAGTTGTGAAAGGAAAAAGTTTATCAAAGCAAAGATTTAAAAATTTACTGCAGGTAATATTTTTTAAGACTCGCCACAATTTCAAAAATCAAAACATTATTTTTCTTTCTAAAGCCTAAAACGTAAGAAAACTAGTCATGTGCATAAGTTTAGTTTATACATGTATATTTATTTTAAACATTGGATAGATTTGGTATGGTAAAATTTATTTGGGTTTTATTTGATATATCACTAGCAGTATATGTATTACTGTAGTACATGTATTACTACAGTATATGTATTACTATAGTACATGTATTACTACAGTATATGTATTACTACAGTACATGTATTCTTAATTTTAAAATTGATTTTGTTTTTTTATGGGAAGGGAGAAAGGCTAATAAAAACTATTTAGAACTGTATTTATTCAGCATAATATTTTATGCTTTTTTTTTATAAATTGGTGGTTTATCTCTTATAAAACACAATATCATATCTTATTTTAATGTCATCTTTTATTTTCCCTTAAACTTCAGATTAGATATCTTCTTGTTCGACGAAATTTACAGGCACTGATTTTCCAGATATTTTTGCCCATTACATTTGTTGTGATCGGCTTGGTCCTTGCCAAAGTTAACAGAGCAGCGCCTGCAGAATATCCTAAACCTTTAGAAATCAACCCACAGTTATATGTTGATTCACTTAATACTTCATCAAAATTACTGCCCCTCCTAGCGTTTGATGCAGTGAGTAAGTTATGTTGCTACAACTTTTTCAAAGTTTAAAAATGTATGTTCTTTAATCAATATAAATTTATCTGTACTGATTTCAAGAAAACAAATTGTATAGAATGTATAATATCTGAGAGAAGGTCATGTATTGTGGAGTAACTCCACTGACTACCTGGCTGTTTCAGCTCCGCCTGATGATAGTAACTCATTTATTTGCATATACATGTTTATTGAAACTGAACCCTGTGTTATTACATTTTCTTCATATTTAATTTTTTTTTCAAGAAATTAAACCTACATTGTATAAAGCATTTATTCATCCTATATTTTAAAACAACTGATCATTCAGTTAAGTAATGAAATAATGTGAAATATTTTGCTTATTGCCTTAATTTATTTTTAAAAAAATGTGTGAACATAATTATGACTTTATCTAAAGGAAAGTGTTATTTAATTCTCTTTCTATTAGGTATTTATATAAATAAATATTTTTCAATCTGCTTTTGGTTATGGTTCAGTCTTCTTTGTTAAGTGGCTGCAAAAGATGAATGATTTCAAACTGAGTTTTAGTTATTTTAAACCTTCGTGATCCAGTCCCTTGTAAGGATGAGATAAAATATCTTAGATCCTATAAACCCCTAATGGACGTTTTTTATGGTGCCCTTCTTTTATCCCCACCATAGTTGAAAGTGCACTTGCCATGAAGGCACTGCGGGAGATATGGAGGTAACTTTCACCATGACCTGTAAAATTCCCTTTGTTCTCACCAGGACCTCAGGTCAGCAGTGGAGTGTTTTACCGCACAAGCATCCATCCCCTCTTCGTGATCCAGTAGCCTTAAAAGTTTTGCTTCTCATTTTTCAAATCTTACTGTAATTACTGAGCTATGTTACACCATTCGGTAGCCACTGCCAATTGTAGCTAAATAACATAAATCTGCTAGTAATCATAGTGTGCTAGTAAAACACTGTAGATTCAATCTTCTAAGTTAAAAATATTTTTAATATTGCAGACACTACAGATTCAATAAGACTGATTGATGAATGGAAGCATCACTATAAAGTAGACATTTATAAAGCTGGTGCCAATACTTCAGGTCAGGTGGCACCGCATTACATGGGCATCGAAGTTCAGAATATCACAGGACAGGTAATATTGAACATAAACATGATGCTTTTATTTTCATTTAAATACACTTAAATTGTTTGTAATTGGAACCAGAAATGTTTATCTGGGAGTTAAGTATTGTCCACCATTTATAAAACCTATCATATATTTTATTGTAACATAGATGGTCATATTAATTTTAAAAAGTAGTAAATGTGTATAATAATTTATATAACACCATAAAATTTTAAAATTTAGCAATACATGTATTTGTATTCTTTTTCATCATCAGAATTTCAACAAATTTGTGATCCTGTACAATGACTCTGCTTTACATAGTGTGCCTGCAGCCATAAATTTATTCTCACAAACCATGTTGTCATTGTATAATGCTACAAAATCCATCATAGTCAACAATTTACCCTGGCCACAGATAGACTCAGTAATTCTCTTCAACTCTGGTGCTTTGATGGCACCGCTTTTAGTAGGACTAGCATTTATGCTAATTATTCCAGGTTTTGCTGCTGACATTGTACAGGATAGAGAGGTATTTGTCATGACCATTAAAATAATTTTGAACATTAAAATTGAAGATAATTTTTTACATAGAAGTTTTGACATTATTCCAATATTCTACCTCACACTAAGAGACAGCTTGTATACAGGGCTGGCTTTAGAAAGTACAGGGTCCGATTGGAAACTCTTTGGCATGGCTGCTTCCCTTATGTTTCCAAACAACTAGCACCAAGTATAGTATGTCAGAAACTGACTTTCAAAAGTCTACTAAATGATGTGATTGTATATGGTAGGCCTAGGCCAGAAAACAAATTGGTGGTTGAAAAAATATGACTTAACAGATGTAACATACCTTTTCTTATAATATTGAAAACAAGTAAAAACAAAATATGAAAATACCTCAAATAAGATTTTTAGTGACAGAAAAAGATTCACATACAGTATGTTAGTATGTTTATTAATATATATACATGTATATGTCTATATATATATATATATATAAATATATATATATATGCATATATATATGTCTCTGTATATATATATATATAATATTTATATATATAAAAAGCATTTAGGTAGATTATTTCTATAGACCTTCAAACATAAAGTAACATTTATAAGATATGCATGAGTCTCTAGAGCATGTCATGTGCTGAGCCTAGAGCATGTGATATGCATGAGTCTCTAGGGGATGTCATGTGCTGAGCCTAGGGCAAGTGTCATTTTCTGGGCTTATGGCAAGTGTTAGCTGCAGGGCCTAGTACTGTTTGTGCTTTATACAAGACCACAACACTCACAGGGTTGACTGTTTCTAATGCTGTACAATATTTAACTTTACCTTAGCCGGTTTCTGTGTTTGGAGGATGTATGTTATAAATGATTGTTGTTTTTTTTATCATCATTATCGCATTGCAATACCTTTGGTTTGATAAGTCGCTTGGTGTCGTATTTTTAAAATGAGTCACTTTAGTAATGCAAGTTTAGACGTTGAATAAAGAAGCATGTCGTATATATATTTCCACATTGCCCTATTACAACTAATATTTACTTAGCACAGATATAGACATGCATAATGTTGAGTAAGATGTTTTTCTCAGGTGACTCCACAATGGATTGATACAAGTGTATTTATACAAACAGATATGGTGGGCTAAAGCTTGACATCATTTGTTTAGTAGCAGAAATTCATTTTTAAAATTGTCTCATAACTTTAGTTTCCATCTGCCTACCTAATTTGAAAAAAAAAAAGGTTTAATGTTGGGTTTTGCAGATCAAACTTGTCAGCCTGATGTAAACTACTCTCTTATGCTGGGCCTCATCAGGTGCGGTGCCTCATCAGGTGCGGTGCCTCATCAGGTGCGGTGCCTCATCAGGTGCGGTGCCTCATCAGGTGCGGTGCCTGATTAGGAGAAATTTCACTAATCAGTTTAAAGCTGGCCCTGCTTGTATAGAAAATTGCATTAGATATTCATATATTGGGAAATTGAAATTTGAATGGAATAAGCTGTTGTTTTTTTGCTTTTTTTTTTTATATAAAATATTTCATTTGTAGCTGCTAATATAACAATTATTTTCTATATTTTTTTATAGGCTGCATATTTAGTGTTTTGCATGGTTATATGAGTCAGTATGTAATTGAATGTCTTTTATGTAGTATTTGATGGTTTGCTTTTGATTCCGCATTTCATTGTTTCACTAGTGGAAGTTGAGAGGTCAGCTCCGTATATCAGGTGTCACGTTCAATGAGTACTGGGCTTCTATCTATGCTTTTGATGTCGTACTCTACATGATTCCATCAATCTTAGTTCTGATTGTCGTTCTTGCAATGCAGGTTTGTTTTTAAACAGATAACACATGTACATGTATTTCTGTAATAAATTTACTTTTTCATAAAATCTAGTTAACATCGTCACTAAATAGATCCAGTTTTCTTCATAATATTTTATTAGTCAAAATTTCTAATGAAGATTTGTATGAAATAGATTAAAATTATAGACTGTCAAATCCTTTATGAATGACTGATAGAAATGTATAGTTATAGATGAATAAACATTTTTTTAATTGATATGGATTTTAGTACTTGAGTTAAAAAAAAAATAAAAGAATTTGTTGTGGTGAATTTACTGTAAGACTAATGAATAACAAACATCATCAATCAGTTTTTATGGACAGAAATATTAATTGTGATAGAAAAAGAATGAAGATGATTATTGAAAATGTATCTCATGTGTGTTTGATGTAAAAATAATTCCGTTGACTCAAATAATACTTCCTAGATCGAAGGTTTAAGCTCACCAGGTGCTGTGGGGTCACTGGTCTTGCTGTTTGTTATCAACATGCCATTTTACATTGTGCTGGCTCTAGTCTTGTCATTTATATTTGATAAAACAGAGAGCTGCATTTCTTATCTTCCTCAGATTTTGACCATCGTAAGTTTAACAATCATATCTCAAAATTTAATATTTTAAATTTCTATTACACTTAACAATAAATTTCCTTCTCTTTGAATTATTCAATTGTCTTTATACAGGCTGTTTTCCAGCACTTGAAATAAGACCATAATTCTATAGCCACTTTTTTGTATCAGTATTACAGCTCTACAATCACACATCCTCCATTTTATTTTTGTTTGGTCTTCAGGTAGCCATGTTACCATATATTACAGTCTCATTGGTAGACATGATCAGCAGAAGTAATGCAGCTATTATCATTCATTATGTTGCTTGCATCTTGGATCCACCTTACATAATGTTTGGCGGCTTTTACTTCATATCCAGGGTAATTAACATGATAGTACATGTATTTGTGTTTGTATATATTTAGCTCTTAGAAAAACATATAATGTGCAATATATTTAATGTCAAACATTTTTCAGACCAAACAATTGTCTATCTTCAGGTAAATCTGGTATCTGTTCAGAGCAGATCAGAGGCAACTGCAGCTGATTATTTCAGATGGAATAATCATTTTCTAATCACCATAATAATGGTATTAAATTTACTATGTCTATTCATATTACATGTGTTTCTTTGTTTATTTTCTCTTAGCAAGTCTTTCAAAACTTTTTAATTACAGTAAATTTTGAGTATCACCATGGAATAAATGCTAGTGCCATTGTTTCTAGTGTTCCTGTAAGGATGAGATGAAATCTCTTAGATCCTATAAATCACTGATGTGACGGTTTTTATGGTGCCCAATAGTGCCATGGTCATGGAGGCACCACAGATTGTTTCTAGTTGCAATAGTAGGGTCTGGAATTGTTTAATACCCATTGTTTCTAGTTGCAATAATAGATTCTGTGATTTTTTAATACCCATTGTTTCTAGTTGTATTATTAGATTCTGTGATTGTTTAATACCCATTGTTTCTAGTTGCAATAGTAGGGTCTGGAATTGTTTAATACCCATTGTTTCTAGTTGCGATAATAGATTCTGTGATTTTTTTAATACCCATTGTTTCTAGTTGCATTATTAGATTCTGTGATTGTTTAATACCCATTGTTTCTAGTTGCATTATTAGATTCTGTGATTGTTTAATGCCCATTGTTTCTAGTTGCAATAGTAGGGTCTGGAATTGTTTAATACCCATTGTTTCTAGTTGCAATAATAGATTCTGTGATTTTTTAATACCCATTGTTTCTAGTTGCATTATTAGATTCTGTGATTGTTTAATACCCATTGTTTCTCGTAGCAATAGTAGAATATGGGATTTTTAATACCCATTGTTTTCTTTTCTTTTTTTTTTATTGTTGTTATTTTTTAATCCTAAAGTAGAAAAATCTCACAAAAGTTTATTGATAAACTTTTTTGCTAATTATTATAGTTTCTTATTTATGATTAAAACATTAAGAAAAACAAAACTGTTTAGATTTATGTTGTATATAGTAATCTAATTAACATTATATCTTTAGCCTGTGATCCATTTTATTTGGATGTATTGGCTCCTACGTGTACTTGACATCAAGAAAACTGGAGGGAAAATAAGAGAAGCTTTTCCATGTATTCCAAAATCAGAAGATGGATTTGAGAAAAAAAACACTGATATTGCTGAAGATGAAGATGATGATGTCATAGCCGAAAGAGCTCGAATTGAAAATCTGCACAGTTTTGAGAATCCTGTAAATAATTTCTGTAGTTTTTTTTTTATTTTAGAACAGAAAGCAAAATATCAGCACAGAATCAGTACATTGTATGTGTAATAGTTGATGCATTATAAATATGTAAACAATAGATATCTAGCTCCTTATTTGACATTTCTAGATTGTTGAGAGTTTCATCTTTTTAGCAATGTTTACTTTTATTTAGTATTCTTTTTTCTTTCCAGAGTTATTCAAGACAAGCCAATCACAGTTTGCTTGAAGTCAAGGTAAATAAATTTAAGATTAAAAAATACAATTGATAACAAAAGTTTATGCTGGAAGTATTTTCTGCAAGCCAACACTATTTGCCTTTGAATTGTTTTTTTTTACTGTGTTTGATCCTCTTCATTTGAATTAAACAAAAAAATATTACTGTTTTGTGAATTGTGAATAATAATTTGAATGAAATAAGTAAACTTACAGAAGTGCTGTATTATTTCAGCCTCCAGTGGCTTACACACAGCAGCTAAGAAAAGTTTATCATAAACGCTCAAAGAAAGCACAATGTTTCCAGAGTGGTCATGTGAAATCAAAGATAGCTGTGAAAAACTTAACCTTTGGTGTTTATGAAGGAGAAGTATTGGGATTGCTAGGTCCCAATGGGGCTGGGAAAACAACTGCCTTGAATATGATTATAGCTGAGACAGAACCTACTTGTGGCAAGGTAGTAGAGAAACTTATAATTTGTTGATGTTTTATTTTCGCCAGTCATTAGTTTGAGCTGAAAATACATGTCGTTGAATTATATGATTTGTGTTTGTTGTATTGGTGTATGATTTGTGTTTGTTGTATTGGTGCATGATTTGTGTTTGTTGTATTGGTGCATGATTTGTGTTTGTTGTATTGGTGCATGATTTGTGTTTGTTGTATTGGTGAATGATTTGTGTTTGTTGTATTGGTGCATGATTTGTGTTTGTTGTATTGGTGTATGATTTGTGTTTGTTGTATTGGTGCATGATTTGTGTTTGTTGTATTGGTGTATTTCTGGCATTGAACTCTGTTATGCATTATTATACCGAGAGTTTTCAATGTATATGTATGAGTTTCTTTACAACATGTACAGAGTAACCAAAGAAAAGAAACTATTTTAGTTATATATTAGTCTCATTTAATTATGGTACTTTGTGTGAAATAACTGTAATTACTGTCATCTCTTTGAAGATGTGAATCAGAATTTTAAGTTTGAATTGTGGCAGCATAATAAAAAGCACACAATAAATAAAAATGGAACTATGATTAACCCACACTTCACTGTTATCGGCAATTTTTTAAATCAGTTTTACATTAATAATATCTTTGAGTTATAGCTCTGCACTGAATGGTAATTTCTTCCCACCTCCATAGCTTTTAATTTAGTTTAGTGCCATACTTAGTTAAAAACAATATAACATACATTACCTTGTGCAGAATTACCCTGGGTATAAAGGTACTAAAGTGAAAGTAAAACTATTTTGACACATTGTTAAAGTGAAAGTAAAACTATTTTGACACATTGTTAAAGTGAAAGTAAAACTATTTTGACACATTATGAATTTTATTTTATACACAAATTTCTTTTTGTTGTATTTTTTTTTTCAGATTAACTTAAATGTTTGCATTTTGTCTTCACTCGTAAACTTACTTTTATTTTATTTAGGTCATTGTGTCTAACTACAATGTTCGTAGTCATATGCTGTCTGTGTTAGAGTTTTTAGGATACTGTCCACAACATGATGCTCTTTGGGAGAACATAACCCTAGAAGAACACATCAGATGCTTTGCTGCAATCAAGGGGGTTGATCCTAAACATTTGGATGCTGTAGTAGATTTGTAAGTAGAATGTTGAAATGGGGATCTTAAAAATATGAACTATAAAATTGTTCTTCATATAAATAAGATTGGCATAAAATTGAAAACATTCCATTACATTCATTTGATAAAATGTTTTTAAATTACGCTTTGTTTGATGGCAAAAATATATAATGCGTTGATAATAAATTACAGAAAAACCTTGGTGATAAATTACAAAGCTTTTTTCCTCATAGAAAAATCTAAATTTTGTTCTATGACTTTGCAATGATATTAAACTGTTAACTATGACATTTTATAAATAACAAAAATAAGTTTTACCAACAGTCAAAGTTAAAAATTAAAATGGAAGCTTTCTAATGACCAAAATTTCCTTTGGTTGCCATGCATCTTGTGACCAAGTGATAAAAATTGTTCTTGCATTTATAAGTTTCTGTTTTTTTAAAAACATTTTTACCATTTATTTCACAGCTATGTTTCTAGCCTAAAATTACATGATCATAAAAAAAAGCTTGCTAAAAAGTTATCTGGAGGAACCAAAAGAAAGGTGTGTATGTTTTGCATGAGGTCTGGAAATTTTAATAGACACTTTAGCTGAATCATTTTGCTATTCATACTTTTCTCAAAATCATTTACAAATTTACACATTGTTCAATACAACAGGAAATATTATGCTGAGATCTTTGGTCTATTCAAAACATTTTTTGTTGAGTATAATAGCTCTTAGAATTTTAAAATTAAAATATCTATTTGAATACAATTTATTTTTTATATGTCTTCTCTATTACAGCTAAGTTATATAATAAGCATATTGGGTTCTCCGCGCCTAGTTTTATTAGATGAACCCTCTACTGGAATGGATCCTCAGTCTAAAAGATTTCTGTGGTAAGTATGTTTGCTTTTCAAATAACTGTATTTGACTTTTATTAGTACATTCATTGCTGTTGATTTAAGAGAAGACATAAGTCTAAAATGGTTTACTTTGCTCCAGTTTACCTCTAAGTGCCACCCCAGTCATGGGAGGGAGGGGGGGGAGGGTAGGTTTGTAAACAAGCAGCCCTATTCCTGCTACAAAAAGCACTAGGGGTGAAAATGCTACTCCTGAATAATGTACAAGTAATTGCTGCCTGGAATGGACTTCCTCACTGTGCCAACTCTCCACTCCAATTTTTAATAGATATGTCTGTCATGAAATGATATTTTTATACAAACAAACCAAATACAAATGATATTTTCATGCAAACAAAGCAATATAAATGATATTTACACAAAACCAAACCAATATAAATGATATTTACAAACAATCAAACCAATATAAATGATACATGTATTTACATGCAAACAAAGCAATATAAATGATAATTACATAAAATAAAACCAATTGTCACGAATGGATTGTAAATTCGTTCGACTGGTCGTTGGTTAAGAGTACGGCTGCGACCATCAGCAAGCACTCACTGCCTAATTCAAAGTCCAGATTAAACAAATCTTCGTTTAATACAAGAACACAAAAATACATTGGCTGTTGTCCTCAAAAGAACATGCCAGCCAGCAGAAACAAGAAGAAAAAAACCTCCTTAACACGAGATAAAAAAACACTTGTCTTCACTCAGAGAAAACACAACTCTCATCCCCATGTGGACGCTGTCCATCACTCTCCAACAAGGAGCAAAAAACCAACTGACTCCAAACGAGGAGTAACACACTAAGTGAACTGACCACCACTAACTAAACTGACCACCACTAACTGACCTGAAAAAACACATCGCTCCGCTTTTATACCCCTCCCATATTCTCGCTCTCTCATCCAGTGCGAGATGTTTTGCCCTTACTTGCACGCAGTTGGGTCAGATACACACCCAATTTGTGACACCAATACAAAGGATGTTTTCAAACAAATAAATGTCTTATGATATTTACATGAAAACAAACCAGTAAAAATGTGTGCAAAATTATGTATGCATCTCGTTAAGTAGGGATACATTCTAATATCTTAAGTTAATTTAAAAAAAAAAAAAAAAAAAAAAAAAAAAAAAAAAAAAAAAAAAAAAAAAAAAAAAAAAAAAAAAAAAAAAAAAAAAAAAAAAAAAAAAAAAAAAAAAAAAAAAAAAAAAAAAAAAAACTAATATCTTAAGTTAATTTAATAAACTTATGCTCCCAATTTTGTTAGGTTTTTAATACATTGTCAGACTCTTGAGAAATTTTTTTTTTTTTTGCATTAGAATATACAGAATTATAGAAGTTGTTTTTAACTTTTAGTGTCAAATTATGAATTAGTAACAGTCATAGAATAATCCAATAGACAATATAACTCCTCAGCTGCTAGCTCCAAATTCAAAACCGTTATGGCCGCCTACAGTCATTATAAACTTATTTCATATTTTCTTTTTATCAGGGACACAATTTCTGCAAGCTTCAAGAAAACAGACAAAGGGGCAATACTTACAACACATTACATGGAGGAAGCAGATGCTTTATGTGACAGAGTAGGAATTATGGTCAATGGTCAGTTAGTGTAAGTTACAGTTTAAATAATCGTAGCTGGAATTAATTATACACTTTTGAGCCATGTATCTGAGTAGTTGATAAATTTGACGTAAAAATTAAACATCTATTTTTTGTAGGTTAAAAAAAAGTTTTATATTCTTTATGTCACATACATGTTTTATATTCTTTATGTCACATACATGTTTTATATTCTTTATGTCACATACATGTTTTATATTCTTTATGTCACATACATGTTTTATATTCTTTATGTCACATACATGTTTTATATTCTTTCTTTATGTCACATACATGTTTTATATTCTTTATGTCACATGTTTTATTGCTAGATTTTGATTCCTACCGGCAGGTGTCTTGGCTCAACACAACATTTAAAGTCAAAGTTTGGCAGTGGTTATATACTTGAAGTGAAACTGAGATGCAGTGAGTCAAGTTTAATAGAGTCACTGATGGACAGACTGGAGGAACATTTAAGGACCGTATTTACAGGTGACATTTGAATCTGTTGGATTTTTTTTAATAGTTAAAGAAGTGGTAGTGCAGTGGTAAGCTTGATCATGATGGTGCAGATTATGGATTTGAATTATGATGGCACGGTTGTGAGTTTGATCATGGAAGTACAGATTATGGATTTGAATAGAAGGGATGCTTGTTACTTATTGTCTCCATAGTATGTATGTCCTTTGCCTCACCTGTGTTGAGGATTTAGACCACTAAAACTGTTTAGGGTTTGGTTTAAGGATGAAGAGAATTTCTTGTGGTTTAGAATATGATTAATCTCACAAATGCGACATTTAATTAACACTTCAACAAGTAGACTAAATGTCACAGCAAACCAACACATGGGCTTAAAACCTCAAGGACTCTGGATAATTACAATACATATACCTTAATGTAATCTAAATCGTCTGGCCATATAAGAAGTAAATCACGTCAGTGGAAATAATAATTCCCTAGCTTGAATAAAATGCTCTATGCTGCCATCTGGGATGAAACATTTGTACACCCCTGATCTAAATTAATAAGCTCCTATGATTCTGCCGAACTATTTAAGTTTTTTTCAAAAACAAGTGTTTGTATTACAATATAAAGAGCATGCCTGATAACCTGTTACTTGTGTTCTAAGTCAAAACTCTCTTTCCCTAGCATATTTATTCTCTTTATCCAGTGTCAAGCTCCTATAATGGCAAGATAAGTTAACTGCAGTCGTTTATGAAAAGATACTAGGGTTGGTCAGTGTAGCTGGTTAATGTGCACCACCTGACCCTCTACCATTGTTCGACAGTGGTAGATGAAAATGTTTAATACCTGTATGAGAATCACACTACACTTGCATATTACAGTATAACAGTCCTGTTTATCAGTTCTAAATATTTTAGTAATGAATGTATTGAAGCTGAAATTCATTGGTACAAAGGGTTTATTATATAGTTATGACCATAGATATAAAGACTAGATTGATTACGTCTATTATATTGTGCCCGATGAAGTGCTTTAAAATGGTGCTTGAAGTTTAAAAAAAGAAGAGTACAGTTCTTTATTTTTTTCCAAAAAAGATTTCTTTCCTTAGACGCAGCGCAGCCATTAAAAATGAAAAAAAAACACCAGCTAGAACATTTGGGCGCTACTATAATCAACAGATGTGGCAGAAAATCACTTTTATGGTATTTAACTTGAAATATAGAGTGGTCCTGTATTTTTTATATATTTTAATAGTACCAACATTATTGCTATGACTCGTACTGTATATGACATTTAATGTATCAATATATGTAAAACGAATAAGTCAACTACGAACTATTTAATTTATAGTTTGATTGATTTTATTCTTAATGATATTGATCAAGTAAAATTTTTTTTTTTTTTTAATATAATCAAAACTGTCCCAAATTAAATACTTATATATGATAAAAGCAATAATGTTGATACATCATTTTTTTTTGTTAAGAAGGGAGTATTTAAATAGAGTGACAAATAGTAGCATAGTTCTTTTTGGTTTTAATAAGTTTGAAAGCTGAAAGAGTTTACATGCATACTGAGTTTGCAGTGCACAACCATCGAAAAATGCTGGAGGGGGGAGGCTCACATATTGAAAAAAGACAGTTTAACAGTCTTTTTAGTACCTTTATAACGTATTGATGATTAGATTGCGCCACTGACTATGGAGTGCAGATACTATTAGACAATTAGAATAGTTAAAATGAAAGATTTAATTATAATTTAAGGTTTATTATTTATATTATTATAATGTAAATAATTAAAGTCAAACCTTCGTTTTCCAATGAAATTTTTCCAGTTCTAGAAATAATTTTATAATCCAAAGTAGACATTTATTTAAGATTTCCCTGTAAGATTTAATGGAAACCAAAATGATTGCATCTAAAAAATATTCTTAAGCATATTTTGAATACTATTTTATATATTTTTATTCAATATCCAGTGCTCAAATGTACTAAATACGACATGTTTTGCTGTTGCCAATTAATTCAATACTATCCCATTGTAATTTTTTTTTTGTGGTGCGTTAACGTACCTAGACCCTAAAACCTGGTTATACTTTCTTCGCCGTTTATCAGAAATGTAACATGATTTATTACTTGAATCGCTACATCTTGCAAAATACTAGTAAACCTGGGTTTGACTATTTTATTTGAAAAATTTAATATTATTTAATTTAATGCATAAGAAATTTTAATCCACAGAATAATACAGAGCAAGAGAAATTAAAAGTACTTCTATAATGCTACAATTGTCATTCTGATAGGGAGTTCAAGAGACATTCTGCTTTTTGTCTTGTCATTGTTTGACTTATAGCTGAGTTCATTTTTTTGGACAAAGAAATTCAACAAGTATTTTAAGACGTTTTCATAGATTCTTCAAAAACATTGAATGGAGGCAACAATCTCACTAAGTGAAATACACTTTCTGGAAACATTTTAGGGATCATTAACTTCATCATAAGAAATGTGGACACTTTTTTCAACAACTTACAGTTAAAATAACCTCTGTGAATTCTCAGACTATTGGACTCATCTAATGAATAATTTATTGGAGTATTTCTACATCTTTGATTTAATCTCTGCATTACCAGTTTTTTGTGATCTACTGAATAATGTCTATTTACAACCTTCATGTGTTTCATTTAATATTTATATATGTATTTAGATTAATAAAATACTGATTATTATTACATTTAAACATTGTATCCTCTAGTTGATTTAATAATTTAAAACAAACATTAACTTTTTTTTTTAAGAAATTCATTTATTGTAAAATAAATAATTGAAAAACACAATAACCATGATAATAACTAAATCTAAGTTTGCATCAAAGTTTGCATCTAAAATAATTTTTAACTTGTTTTAATTAACATTTAAGAAAAAAAAATTCAAAAGCCATTTAAGTCAAGTAATATAAAAACATTTTTAATAGGCTGCTTTAAAAGGAAAAAAAAATTATTTTGAAATAGAAAAAAAAACATTATAAAGTTAGACAACTTAAAGTTGAATGATATTAAGTAGTATTAGACCAGTGGTTTTCAAAAAGTGGGTTGTGACACAATGATGGGCTGTGGACGAATTTTAATTGGGTCTCATTAAATTATAACCTATATCAAATTAAAAGTGCTTTTTTTTCTTTCTTTATTGTATATTGTTTTGCAGGTGGGTAGTGTTAACAAAAACAATTTGTCATAGTGGGTTGCGAAGTGTAAAAGTTTGAGAACCACTCAATTAGACTGTAGTGTAGAATTATCTAGTTTATTAATTTATGCACATAGTTCATAATTGGATTATCTTAAATATTACAAATTATTACTGGATCATGTAACTTTTTCCTCATTCAGACAGTTAAAATGTTTATAAAATGAAAATATATCCATTCAATTTTACAATAATTACTATGATTCCAGTATTATAGTTTTTTTATACCAAATTGTGAAATATCATAAAATAGGCTTAAATTTCTAATACAATTAAAAATTAATGTTGATGACTAGAATAGATAATACCACAATTTAAAAACAAATACTTAAAGCATTTTGCGATGTTGTACACGGTGGTGAAAAGGTGATTTTATTTAGTTTTACTTAATTGAGATTGAACCAGTATTTCATTTAGTAAAATTAATTTTATTTCAATTAGATGACATTATAAACATATTATGATTTAGCATTATCTAAAGGGTATGTTAATTACTTATAAGTTTTTCTACCTTCACATAAATTGAATAAAAATAGATGCATCTAAGAATAAACTTTTGACTAATATTATTATTAAAAAGTATGTACAGTAATCGTTTCTAAAAATTATTTAGCCTATGCACCTCCACTTATGCAACCTTTACCATATCCTAAAGTTAATTTTTAAAAATATTTGTCCAATCAGATAACCAAGACCTCATGAGTCTATCACTTCACAATGGTTATAACCCAAAATGAAAAAAACCCAGCTATCTTATTAAGCTTATTGTTAAGCATCCACATTAGTTGGTTTATTAATGACATAAATTATTATTATAAGTTCACTATATTGCATTGAAAATCCAATATAACAGCTGGTGTGACTTGTCATGTTTTGATTGTATGATGAACATAACATTTCTTCAAGCATACATTTTAAACTTTTGAATCCTGATTTATAGCTAACAAAATGTATCAAATTACTTAAATTAATCTGAAAAGCCTATAAAATTTAAACAATTGCGCTAGAACAGAAAATTCAAAATAAAACATAACTGATCGGATAAGTGTTCTGATGCCAGTATTTATTTACAAGTCTATATATTTGTTTAAATAGGTAAATGTGAGAGCATAACTAACAAATTTAAAATGTTTCTTTGTCTTCTTGTGCTTCTTTGTTGAATGAAATCACTTATCAACTCTGCACTTTATCTCTTCGGTATGGGTTCATCCTCCTCATACTTTTAAGTAGACATCACATGGATCAGCTACTAGGTTTGATGGAGCTGATATTCCTTATCCACATGAAAACTGGATGTTGACAACTGAAAATATTTATTTTAATTGCTTTAATGGAAAACAATATAACAATAATAAAGAAATCATGTCTTTTTTTTAGACAATATGTAACATTTATTTAAAACATTTATCATTGGTCATTATAAGCCCATGGACTGGTTGGCTTCAACAGGGATATTTTAACTTATAAACAAGCAGGGGTGATAAAGGCTTTTGATATCAAGCATCACGAACTGCATCACAGTGTGGAAAAAAAAACTTGTCCATACCTTATGTTTTAATATCATTATGTATTATATATTGTTTTATAGATTTTAAAATCTTTTGTCATGCCTATAAAATTTTCTGCTTCCAAATTTGGCATGCGAGCAGTATTGAGCTATCCATTTTAGACCTAAATATGTAATGTAAATAAAAAAAAGTATATGTTTCTAGCCATTCCCAAACCAAAAGACTTAGAAAAATGCTGCTCTGGACATCCAACTAGTTAGTCAGACCATCATTTCCCTGAGTTATTTGAAAATTATTTTTAAGAGATATAAATGTGATATGATTTTAACACTTAATCTGTCAAAGAAATCAGAGGTAAAAAAAAAAAAAAAGAACCATAGTTTAGTATTTACCAAAATGGATGTGTAATGACAGTACAAAGTGACCAACACACACACTTTAAGTTGATGTCTCTCTCGTGTTTCATTGAAGGCAATTGATTCAAAAGTTTCTTCTTTTAGGCCAATGGAAACCTTACAAAGAATGATAAAATAGATATGTATTAAAAATAATGATAAAAAGAAAGTAATTTTAGACAATCACATTAATCATTATTATATTCCATATCATCATGTATATGTTACAATGTAATATTAATAGCAAGTAAAGGGGGAAAAATATCTACCATAAACTGTAATTGTAAAGGTAATAAAACTAATTTGGTCAAAACATTATTTCACATTAATATAAAAATATGTGTAGAGTCGTTAACAATTATCTAATAAAAATATGGTAAGTGGTGATACCTAATAAAAATATGGCAAGTGGTGAGTGCCTAATGTGCCTTAAATTAATAATAACTACTTATAGAACATAGTTATAAGCCAAGCGCAAGGCTTATTGTTTGATTTGAATCATATGTATTACTATTTCTAGTTAGTTTTTTAAAGGTTGAAAAATAAATTAAATAGTTTATAATGCGTCATTACCTGTGAAAAGTCCTTGATTTAGTGTCTTCTCGGAATTAAAATAGTGTCACTGACAAACCAAGCATGATGTTTTAGTTGAAATAAATTGAATAATAACATCGTCTTGTTTGAATCGACTTCTTGTTTATTCAATCTACGAGTACTTACGTACTACGTCATCAAAGTTGGCAAGATTTTTTTAAATATATAGGTAATGGTCGGAAGTAGTTCAGCACCGTTGGTTCGACGCCCTTCCATAGCCCATGAGCAATCTATTCTTTATATCTATGGTTATGACTATTAACATAAACCATGTTGTTCTCTAGTCCAAATTCGACAATGAGAAAAATAAAAAAAAAATACATTCTTAAATTTCAGGCTTAGAAAAAGTGGAACGATTTCTAGAAAGGGCTCAGTATGCTATACCCCGGGAGGATGTTAAGTCTCTTGGAGAAACTTTTGCGATTCTAGAAAAATGTAAGAACTGTTTTTAATTACAAAGAAAACTATCTGGTCCATAATATTATAACTGTTAATGTTTTTATTAAATTGTTTTTTACTTGAGATAGTTTGGCTCAAAATCAGCTTATAGCATTATTAATTTTTTATTCTTAACAAACAGGTAAGGAAACTCACAACCTAGAAGAATATAACTTTAGTCAAAGTACACTGGAGCAGGTCTGTAGAAATGGGTTTCTTGCATATTTTTGACTGATATGTAAAATCTTTAATTATGGTGATTCATTAAGTAAATTAGAAAAAGTTTCATAGTACTATTACATAAAATATAGTTAATAATGAAATATGGGTTTTAAATATCTATTAATCAAATAAAAATAAGAAAAATTGTAAATCTCACCCATTCCTTATTCCTCAAACATTTGTATCCATTTTTTTGTCCAGGTTTTTCTCCATTTTGCCAAGAAACAGCTTGATGAAGAAGATGATGATGGTCACCAAAATTCTAATTATAATATACTTACTAATGTTTAATTTTTATGACACTTTTATATTATATTTAGAAAAATTAATTAATTCTGTATGATTCATAAAAACAAGACTTTTAAACTATAATTTAATGAACATTATTATCTCTTCTCTCATTTATGTGACCAGTGTGTTATGTTGAACTCATTCATTTTCTGTATTTTGTATAATTTATTATATAATTTTCATCACTTCAGATAAATTATGTGTATTTCTACGTAATAATTGCTAACTTTTAAGTCTGTTAACAAATTTATCTTTTTAAAATTTTTGATATATGGTTTTTTTAATTTTTTATTACTATATACATGTACAATTGTACATGTATTGGCTCATCTTTCAAATTTTATAATGTTTCACACCAATTATAAGTTAATGATAATTAGACTGTGTACATTTTGTTTACACTTTTTAAATTTTTAACCCTTTTTGCCACTTTTGTTCAGAAATGCAAATTTTGACCTCTACTATAATCTAATAGTAATATTTTTTTTTACACCAATACACATTTATGCGTAAATAGTATAGACTATTTTTTTAAGTAATTCTCAGTTATGAGTAATACATGTATTTATTACCTTGAAAAAGAATATTTTTCAAGTAAAAGTTAAATATATGATCTTAAAAATACTAATAAAACAAATCCTTTTAAACTGTCAAACTGTTTTTGTTATTAAAATATAGTTGGGTTTTTTTTTTTGCAGTTTTAGAAGTATCCCTGATTAACTATGATTTTATAAGAGTGTTTGAAACACCAATAGTTATTTATGTGCCATTGTTTTAATAATGCAGTGGCAGGTTAATTTGCTGGCCATATTTATACCAAACAGTATTAATTTTTACTGATAACTAATTTATGCTTGCATTAAAAAAAATACATTTAGAAAGTTTTAATTGGCTTTGTATTAATTGGTAAACTTTGTTATGAATTGTTTATGTTAATATTTTGTGTTCAGGTAAGTTTGTTCCTATTAAATTTCCTTATTGGGTTTAATACATTTCCATCAGTGCTTATCATTTTTTTCAACTTAATGAACAGTCAACATTTACTTTTTTTCCTTAATTCATGCTGATTTGTAAAAAAAATTGTTCACTACTATAATTTTGAGCATATTCAGTGTAATTTTATGTTTGTAATATGGCTTGCATTTTAAAAATAATTAGATACTACACTTAATTAAGTAATCACCAAAATTAGTAAGTTTTTAACAAAAAATAATATTTAACTAACAACATTAATGAAAATAAAGTATTTACTGTTGTTTTTAGCTAACTCGTTAGCCAAATTCCATGTTTAGATCAAAAATTTTATTTTCACCGTGTGTAGATTTATATATTGAAATCTAAATGTCATTTTTCTCATTGTCTGCTTAGTGCCTAATGACAAAAAGTCATCCAATTAATGTGCATTTTTTAGAAAACTCTTCTATAAGAATAATTGTGTCATTTTACTAATAACAAATTAGAGAATAAAGAAACGATCATAAAAAATGTATCAATTCTCTGTGTCTTTAATCTCCTGCTCTTGTTTCATAAGTTTATAAAAACATCATTTGAATTAACACTAACAATAAATAAAACTCAAAAATGTCAAGAAATTTATATATATAATTAATAACTATGTGCTATACAAGTTATCCCTATTGTGTGTCTACTTATACTGTGAAAAAGATAAGTTTAATACAACCCTGCAGAGATCATCTTGGGTATAAACAGGGATTGTGTCCCTCATTAAGCAACCATGATGAGGTCAAAAAGTTCATAATTTTAGATTTAAGGCAAAACTGACAAGACTCCCTTCAGGTATTATCTATAATGTAATATAAATACAACAATACTGTAGACTTTCTAGCTCAATACAGTCATATCTAGCTCAATACAATCATGTATCTAGCTCAATGCAGTCATATTTCTAGCTCAATACTGTCATATATCTAGCTCAGTACAGTCATATACTAACTTAACAAACCTAAGTTATAGGATGAGGTGATACCTTACCACTCTACTCAGTATGGATGCCAACAAACTTGCTAGCCAACTACATGACGTCTTTGGCAGAAATTTTTTTTAAATATCATCTAAACCTGCAAATGTTTAAATCCCAACTTGAATTTGTATTGCAAAAAGTTAAATATGTTCAGACTACTCAGTATTATCATAGAGAGGATGGCAACAAAAAATCAGCTAAGGTCAATATCTTTGATCTTCTTGCATTCTACAAGATAATTATATTATCAAATCATTTATTAAAAAAGAATATAGAAACAAAACATTCACCAAACACTATCATGGTTAAAATACTAAACTGACTAGATGTAGTAAAATACTAAACTGACTAGCCTAAATGTAGTAAAATACTAAAATGACTCGCCTGAATGTCGTAAAATACTAAACTGACTAGCCTAAATGTAGTAAAATACTAAACTGACTGGCCTAAATGTAGTAAAATACTAAACTGACTAGCCTAAATGTAGTAAAATACTAAACTGACTAGCCTAAATGTAGTAAAATACTAAACTGACTAGCCTAAATGTAGTAAAATACTAAAATGACTAGCCTAAATGTAGTAAAATACTAAACTGACTAGCCTAAATGTAGTAAAATACTAAAATGACTAGCCTAAATGTAGTAAAATACTAAACTGACTAGCCTAAATGTAGTAAAATACTAAAATGACTAGCCTAAATGTAGTAAAATACTAAACTGACTAGCCTAAATGTAATAAAATATTAAAATGACTAGCCTAAATGTAGTAAAATACTAAACTGACTAGCCTAAATGTAGTAAAATACTAAAATGACTAGCCTAAATGTAAAATACTAAACTGACTAGCCCAAATGTAGTAAAATACTAAACTGACTACCCTAAATGTAGTAAAATGTTTCATAGAATAAAAAAAAAGCAGCTGGACTCATGTGACTCATATGCCAGTTCTTTGTAACATGCTCAAGCTATGAATCAATCAAAGGGTACAGAATTTTTAAGTCATGGAGATACAATTGTTTATCCTTCACATTTAAGGCACAAAGAAAAACAAAATTTGAAAATACAAACTTTAACTAAAATGATCTTAGCTCAAAATTGAATTTAAGTATTTTTTAAAAATTATAAGCTGAGTTATGCAGACAAACAGTAAATAATTATGGAATTTTTAACAGAATAGTACATGAGAATTATGTAATTATCTGTGGATACTACTACATGTATTTATGATATACTTATGCTTACAAATACAAGGTAGTGATGGCCAGTGGATAGATCTGGCCCCGAAACAATAGTTTATCAATTTATGAGGGCTAATCTAGCACCAGAAACTTATTTAGAATTAGGTAGTCTCAGATACATTGTATAGATTCAAAAATACTTATCAGCAAGTGATAGATAAATTGCCTCTAAAGTTCATTAAATAAGAGTAAAATGAAAAAGTTATTTTTGTATATGTGAGTACTCTGTTCATTTGTCCAGTATGCAACTGATGTACAGTGAGTTTTTTTGTAAAAATCTACACCACCATAAAACTTACTAAACTCAATGCACCAAGAATAAATAACACAAATCCCTTTACAGTCATTCAGTACAAATCATCTGTCCTAATTAATTTAAAGTGAACAAATAAGCATGCATCCTATTGGATAATAACTGGGTCACTTTGGCCAAACTTTGAACACAAGTTTATAACAAGTATACATATGATAACCAAATAAACAAATAGTTTAGTGTCTGATCAAAAAAGTTTATTTCATTTGGAATAGATATGATACCATTTGACCATTAATATATTTTGTGTTTAAACAGTTGATGGACCAGCCCTTGTCTTTCTCCTCTTTTTTACAAAATCAATTATATTATAATGACAAGAAATATAATGTTGAAACTTTAGAAGACAACATGTATAACTTTTGAATTAAGCTGAAGAGATTATGTTAAAACTTAAAAATTGTAGATCTAAAGAATGATGTATTCTAATATAAAAAATTAAAGTATTAGGTCTATAAATTTCAAAAGATTTGCTTTGAATGCAATTATTCTTGCTTCACCTGTATTTAAATTATTATATTTATATATTTATAAAAAAAAATTGTAATAACAATAGGCCTCAATGAAGTTTATTTTGAAAAGATTTTCTAGTGAATAATATCTGGTGTGAATAATCAGATATGTTAGATACCTTTATGTTGTTTGTTTTTTTTTTTATATTTATTTCCTAAACTCCTTAAAATGGGTTTAAAAAGTAACAAATAATATGCTGAGAATATTTCAAATTATGACTGAGTTAACAAAAAATTCATTAGACTTTATAAGATGAATTATGTTGTCATGTTTGATTTAATTAACAAAATTATACACTTAGACCCATTGTGTGAAAGATCAACATTGAAAGACTATGAAAAATCTTACCAGAAAAAATCAACAACATTCAAATAAAAATTAAAAATATTAAATTCTAGCTATTTATATCAATGGGCATATACATTGCCAATATTTTGAAAACCATGATTTTTTTATATTTTTATAAAGCATTAAATATTTGTAATAGATATACATTCTTATTGGTATATATAATTTGTTTTCTAGTAGACTTCCACTGCAATAAGTTCACTGAAAAAAAAAATTCTGTTGCAATATCACTTAGAGCTATATTTAAACAAAAGTTCAAAAAAGACAATTTTTAAATCAGATTAATTCATTTCATCTGAAAACATAAAAAATACATGTATTACTATGACAAATGCTTTATTTCAATCTTTTTTTTTTTAAATAAATAAATAAATATTTTCTCTTCACAAAAATTAGAAAATTATCATCTTTGATTATAACATAAAATAAAAAAAAAATTATTAGTGGGATATTTATATCTATTGCATCAAAACAATTTCTTTTTAAGCTGAACGAAAACCCATTTAACATGCCGAAAACAAACCATCAAATGAACATTGCGTCAAATGAACAGTGTAATAAAGAAAAATAAAACTTGAACAAGTCACATAATTAAAAACATAAAAACTTCAGAAATAAATTAGATGACTTACAAATTGTTTGCATTTTTTTCATTTTATTTCAAAAAAAGATTTAATAACTGCATAATTTCTCTGGACGACTACACAATTTAAACAATGTGAAATAAAAGAAATAAATGAACAAAATCAAATAGGATAACGAAGTGGAATGTTAAAACTTGGAACTCGTCCTACTCCTGAGACTGTTAATAATTTATCCCATAGTCTAGCTGTAGCATAAGCATTTCCACCAGGACGGGTCTCTATGATGCCCTGAAATGTTATGTGTTGAATGCCATAGTCATCGAAGAAATCCCACCCAGCATGCTCATGACCAGCAAAAACTCCAATGACACATCGGTGCTGTCGAATAACATTCATTATTTCATCGTAGTTCCAAGCCAAACAGATAGCATAATCTCTGTCTTCACATTGAACAGCGACATGAGCTAGAGATTTTAAAAAAAAAGAAAAATGAGTGTCCTGATAACCTGTAAATAGATCACAAATCCTCTAAATTATTAATTTTTCATATCCTTTATGACTTGAATGTCAAACTTACAATCTCATAAGGAATTCTTTGGCCCACATTTTGTTGCCACTGGGCCCGCATGTAACTAAAATTTAAGCCATTTAGGCCAACTATAACTATCATGTATTTTTTCATTACTTTAACTTATTAACACAGAACATGCATAAGAATTTTTTACCAGCAAACAAAAAACATTAATGCAATGTATTGAAGAAGAGAACAAAAAAAAAATTAAACTTTAGTGAGTTTTCCAACTTTTCTCTTCACACTGTTGTGTGTCATCATCTTTTAAGCTAGAGTCAATAGGTAAGTGTACTATTTTATTCAAATCAAAATCATAGTCGAGTATTACGTCTGCGACTTCTCAAATACACCACACTGGTTTTTCTGCTAATCGTTTCTTCTTCTTTTAAATTCCCTCCTTGAAAATCATAAGCTGTGCGATTTCATTGATGTCAACACTGTGACTTTTTTGTGGATAGGCCTACCAGACAACTGCCTAGGGCTCCCACTGTGAAAAAGATCCCCTCCAAGTATTCATTTTCATTAAATCTTGTGCAAAGAAGGACAAGGGAGATAATTTTCCGTAAGGCCCCCCCCGTCCCCCCCCCCCCCCAATATATCTCTGCCTAGAAACTCCAGATTTCTCTGGAAGTCTCTGCCTAGGGGATGTAATTAAGAACTGGTCAGTGCCAACAGTTTCTCCAGCAGTAGAAAAAATATTTTAATGTTGATCATTTAGAATTTTTTTTCAATATAAAAAAGTTGAATTTTTAGAAGAAACAAAGAAATATTCCTATTATTATTCAAGTGGTTGTTCTATAGGCTCCAAAGCATTACAAGAAACTAAGCATCATTAGAAAAATTAGACATGAGACTTTGTTTGATAGCCATACTACAACAAACAGTGAATTTAATATGTCAATGTCCATTGTCTAATTAGGTCAAACTTGACTAAAATTAGCCACCTTTGACATTAAAAACAATGAGATTTATTAGTTAGAGCCGAGTTTACCCATTGTTAACAATTAGGTGGAGAAAAAAAGGGTGATTTAACCTTGTCTACAGCAGCATCATTGTGAGCTTGTAAACTAGAGCTTAAAATAAGGGTGCAGAAACTTTTGAATCATGGGTCACAAATGGTTGTTAAATTTGACAGAAGGGCCAGACCAGATGGATGGATAATTTATATGAAACACTATGAACTGGTGGTGATGAAGTTACTTTCCTTGTATGTGGTAACTGGATAGCAGGTCAAATCAAATAGCCAATCAGACCATACTGGGCTTGTTGGCCATAGTCTGCTCAACTGTCTGCTCACCAGTTTGACATGCCCGCTTTAATATGTTAATTATTTCATCAAAGAGCTAATCAAAATTCTCAAAAATTAACTATAATACTTAATGAAACTTTTTTTAAAATACATTTTTGGAGAATATTTTGTTAAAAATGGTGAAATGCAATGCCACACTTACTTATAATTACAACATTTTCCTCTTTTGATTGTGCTTTCTGTAAAACCTGGGATAGCCATTGTAGCTGTTTCTCACTGACTCCACCATTGTAAGCCGCCCAGCGCTTATTTAATCCTTCAAGACCATTAACACTGTTAACATCTTCATTTTTATTATTTTGCTGAAACCACAACTGGGCAGTTTTAAAGTTATCATCCTCAGGGGTGTCCCTATACCCTAACAGACCCACTTCGTAGGTGTCTAGAGCCACAATCCTCAACTTGGGATGTGGAAGAAATGTGTAGTACAAATGACTTTTGCTGGTTTCAATGCTGAGAGAGAGAGAGCTGTTAAGGGCTGATGTCAAATAGAAAGACCTGTTTAAATTGTACAGTTCGTGGTTGCCAATGACATGATAGACAGGAACGTGCAGAGAATTCAAGGGATGCAGCGCTGTAGACAACGCCTTTTTACTGTTATTTTCACCACCTACATTATTTTTTCCATCTATGAGATCACCCAGCTGAAGTACAAATGCCACGGGGTCATCAGAACGTTTCCAGTCATTGATGGCATTTTTAAGCAGGTTCAAAGAATTTCGGTAGAAGCGTTCTCTAGTTTTTGAGAAATCTGTGCCATCATCACAATCTGCATACTGAACATCAGCAATAATGCCAAATGTGATGTGAGGCTTTTCCCTTACAGATGTAGATGCCATGGACTCAATGTAACTGAATACAATCTAAAAAAAAAAAAAAAATGAGCCAGGTTTTTCATTAGTTGTATGGATTACACAGTTGAATAAATAATTTTATATTTTGTTAATGTGTATGATGAATTTTCAATAAACTATAATGATATAGGGAAAAGCTAGAAAATTCAACTTCAAGACTGATACTACATTCTACTTGGAACTATCATATAGAATTTTGGTACAATGTTTTTTTCCTTCTCTTTTATTGTAAGTGTAAAGAACAGGCATTTTTAATTGGTGCATTAGCACAGTAATGAAAAAATCTGGATATGAACTGAATTTTTATTGTGGGTTGAAATGTATATGTATGTATATATCTTGTGTTCCAATCTCCAATTAAGTAACATTTTTTTAAATGCACATGAAATTTAAATGGAAAAGTACATAACAGAAAATACTACAACTTTAAAAGTAATCATTAAACATAACTCTATGCATCTATGAAGTGCCTTCATTAAAAAAAAAATGCAATAAATGTACAAATGTTCTGAAAGTTCAAAATAATACAACTTACATGCTGCAGCAGCAAAAAGACAAAAGATAAAAATAAAAACTTTATTAACAGGTAGTGCCTTCCAGAGAGCTCTTTGAAACCTATGGTGGATGCCCTTCAATTGTTGAGATAATGGCACAGGTCTAATTTTAAACCTATGGTGGATGCTGTTCCAATGTTGCAGACTTAGTTAATGGCACTGGTATAATCTGGTATTTTATATGTCAAGAATAATTACATATCAGATGGATAATTTGCACTGCAATGATCTTTCTATAACCAATAAAACCACATATACAATCAGTTGAACGTCCTTTTTAAGTCTTTTAATGACACTTTATAAAAAAGACCTAAGTAATTATATCAAATGCTATAGCCAGATTTTTAAATACATATGTGTTTTACCTTTTATATTCAGATATTTATTATACCAGGCCTGAAACTCATGAAACATGTGGTAAAAGCTGCCCATCAAAAGAAAAAAAGTTTATTACAAAAATGGCATTAAGTAAAAAATAAAGTCACTTATTATTAGTCTATAATTTGATTGCTATAAGAGTTAATGAATGCAGTTATTCATTTGATTAGGTGTTTACGTACAGTTTCTGAAAGAATAAAGATGGATGGTAAAGGTATTGATACCACATGTTTTTTAATAATTTGTTTAAAATGAGCACTTTTAATGTTAACATTTTCACAGAACTGGAAGCAATTAGTAATGTTAATTAAAGATTCTTTAGTACGCTTTTTCCCCTTTTTATTCTGACTTATAAATACAGTCAAACCTTGAATTAGGAGCATAATTTGTTCTGGAAAGTTGCTCAAATTCAAAAAACTAATTATATTATTATTTCTGAAATATAAAGTAAATGAGTTTATAGTTTTGTCAGGGGACTTTGACAGTTGGATAACTTTAATCTTTATTTTTTATCTAGAAAGAACCTAATCATTGACTCTTGCTGTTGTCTCCTTTTAGGATTATGCAGAAATTATGTGACACAGCATTTTCTTTTCACAGGTTCATTGACTGCACTGCTTTGGTATTATCTTTGATCAAATAAAATGTTGCACCGTTTATGGCCTATTACACTTCTCCCTAATCTCATTTGAAGTGAGGATTTTGTTTTCAAAAAGCTATAGATGCAGTACCATTTATACAAAAACACAATATATACAATACTAAAGTAACAATATACGTTCAAACATATTTGAACTAAGCAAGTGAAGCACATTTACTAGGCTTCTGAGAGATGAAGTATTGGCTCAGAAGTGATAGCAGGATGTTCACCAGATAAAACTGTGTGTGTGTAACACGACTCGCACAGAAAGACATTAATTAATAGGTGAAAATTATTTTTTTTTTTTAAATGTCTGTTAATCTCTCTCGTATATCAGGTTAAAATTAATAATAAAAAAATTTCTGCTCATCTTGCAAAACTCTTGACTAACAAGTTACTCTTAAATGTAGGTTTGAATGCATTGAACTGAATTTCAAAAAGAGGTATATTTTTTATATTCAATTAAGATTGCTAAGTCAAACTATGATGATAAGCTGAAGTGAGTAGAAGTTATTGCTTTCAATGCTTGGATTTCTTTAAGAGATACATAATCTGAAAAATTAGTATGTGACTGAAACTTGGAATAAAAAATAAAAGCCTGCACAAATGTGACATTCAACTGAATGTAAGCTGTTAGGAATGGATTCTATGGTACTTTTTAAGCATAATATACTGATAATACTCGTATTTCTGAAATGTTTTATAGCACAGGAAAAATGGTAAAAAAAGAAGGAAATGACTGAAATGTGAAATATTAAATTTCAAATAAACATTAAACATACTTCACCCATAATAATAATAAATATTACTCAAAACATAAACAAAGTATTGACAGTCTTATCAAAGTAAGTGTATAAATAAGTTGGGAAGACTTAATTGATTGTAAGTCTTCTAGACCACTATTACTTAAACCCTATTCTATTTACCACACTGAAAAAAAAGGGGTTGGTTGGAAAGGTAGGGAAGTGTAGGAGAAAATTTTATTACATAAAAAAAATAGAATTACGTTTGAGTAAGGTAGCCCTTTTAAATAACAATTCCAGGCAGTGTCATTTTACTGATTTTAAGACGAGGATTGGGCTGGCTGATTGATGTAGTTAATATTTATATAATATTAAAACAAGTTTGTTATTTTTTTAACTATTACACAAATAAATAAACAGATCTAGAAAAAAGTTTACTTGAAATTGTTTTTAAAAAAGTAAAAGGACAATAAATTAAGTATTACTTTGAGAAATATTGGAGGGACTAATATGGAAAAAATGATGACATTGGCAACACATCATAATATTTTAAGAGTGACGTCCCTTTTCGTATATAAAGCAGAGTCTACTAATCTTACAGTCTATCAGTGGCGTAAAAGATGGTGTGGTGTGGAGCGGTCCGCCCCGGAAAGCACTTTATTTGATGCCGGAGTCGGGCCGCATTTGGCGTGTTTATTGCCGTGACACTCATAATATGAATTTAATCCGTTTAAAATTGAACGAATTCTTAATCGTACAAGTTTCTCATCAAATTAATTTCCGTGTGGAACAACCGCTTTTTTACGTCACTGCCAATGATGGTTTTCCTTTTATAAAAAAAAAATAATAATATATATATATATATATATATATATATATATATATATATATATATATATATATATTGAAAAAAATAGATAATATGTTAAAATGGTCTCTTTAATGGGACAAAACATCAGAATCGCTACATGATGTTACCTCATTATTATGGTGTATGCTGATACTTTACTGCACCTCTGTATGCAATGTGCTGTCACTTTGCTGCACCTCTTTAACTTTATATTATGTGCTGACACTTAACAGCACATCATTATGTCATGTGCTGTCACTTTGATGCTGCACCTCTGTAGGCCCTATGTTGCGTACTGTCACTTTGCTGCACATCTTTATGTATGACTGGAATTGCCCTCTGTGGCCTTGGAAGAGACATATTCAGTTTTTAGGCCCCTGGTTAAAGTACCAATGGAGAGGGGGGATGACTGATTTCTACATTATAATCATTATATCCGTATGAATATTTATAAATAATATTACTTCATGCAGTGCATGGTCTATAAAAGAAAAGTTCGGTCTTATTAAATTATAAAAATTCTCTTTGATTTTTTTTTTTACCGTTAGCCTTATACAGCCTACTTCTGGCAACAGGTTAGTGTCTATAATGCCAACTGCGAAAGGGCATTGTACATTATTGTAAAAAAAAAATTATTTAAAAAAAAACTTTTTTAAGTCTATTAAAAAAACATAATTATTATAATGGCCACATGAACTTAAAACTTTTAAAGTTCTAAGTAGAAATGATATATAAACTTTTAAAGTTCTAAATAGAAATGAAATCTATTCAAAGACATGTTTGTGTAATAAAACAATCTTTTGAAAAAAAAAACTATAGCGCGGAACTAAAATTTAGTATTGATGACATAAATGTGTGTCCTCTTTTGTACAAAGACAAATTATATTAGTTATTTCTTTTCAATTAGAGTTGAAGGTTAGTGTGTGTGTGGGGGGGGGGGGGTAATTTCGTTTCTTTCACACCAAGACCTTTGCATTATGTTATGAATGAAGCCATTTTGTGGAAGGATCGTCGCTAACATTATTTTTTTCTTATGGAATAGTGATTTAAATTGCACAAAGCGTTTATTTTTTCAGCAATATTGACAGGCACAATGAATGTCTGTGAAAATTTTAAACTGTGATGATACTTACAAGTTTAAACTGTGATGATACTTACAAGTTTAAACTGTGATGATACTTACAAGTTTAAACTGTGATGATACTTACAAGTTAAAATTTTAAACTGTGATGATACTTACAAGTTTAAACTGTGATGATACTTACAAGTTTAAACTGTGATGATACTTACAAGTTTAAACTGTGATGATACTTACAAGTTTAAACTGTGATGATACTTACAAGTTTAAACTGTGATGATACTTACAAGTTAAAATTTTAAACTGTGATGATACTTACAAGTTTAAACTGTGATGATACTTACAAGTTAAAATTTTAAACTGTGATGATACTTACAAGTTTAAACTGTGATGATACTTACAAGTTAAAATTTTAAACTGTGATGATACTTACAAGTTAAAATTTTAAACTGTGATGATACTTACAAGTTAAAATTTTAAACTATGATGATACTTACAAGTTAAAATTCAATTTAAAAAAGATTAATTCCATTATTTTGGCCTATTATTATGTATATCTACCATTATTTTGGCCTATTATTCTGTATATCTACCATTATTTTGGCCTATTATTATGTATATCTACCATTATTTTGGCCCATTATTATGTATATCTACCATTATTTTGGCCTATTATTATGTATATCAACCATTATTTTGGCCTATTAGTATGTATATCTACCAAAGAAATTAGTAATAAACTGGACTCCTTTGAAAACAAATGCCTACAGAAAATTTTAGGAATTCAATGGAACGACTTTAAAACCAACAAAGAAATTAGAGACATTGCAGGACAGCCTTATATCTCAATCGTGATCAAAAGAAGAAGATGGCAATTCGTGGGACATGTGATGCGGAGAGACAACAGAATAATAACGAAACAATCGCTTAGCTGGGAGCCAACAGGAAGAAAGAAAAGGGGAAGACCTCGCGAAACACTAAAAAGAACTCTAATCAAAGAGGCGAAAAATGCCAACAAAGACTGCCTAAAAACAATAGAAAAGCTAGCTCAAAACAGACAGAACTGGAGAGACACGTTGAGAGCCCTATGTGACGTATAACCGCACAAGAAGGATTAAGATTATGTATATGTATCGTGGGGATAAAAAACTACATTTTATAATTATTGAACTAGGGCTCGTTTTTCATTTGAAAAGAAACATCTTTTTTTATGCATAGCAATTATGCACAATTTAAAATAAGCATTGAGGTTTGTCTAAACTGTAATGCCTATATTCATGACTCAGATTTCTATGAACTTAATATGTAGAAATATGTATGCACGATTGCTCTATAAAAAACTGAAATATGAGCCAAAGAGTAAAAAAAAAATATGCTCTTAAAATTACAAAGCATGCCATAAACTATCACTTTAAAACAAACAAACACACCAAATGTATGTACATACTTCAAAATAGAGATTATATGTGGTACTTTACAGAGTTTATTTTTTTTTATTATCGAATCTGTAAAGCATCGTACAGTATTGGTTTCTGAATCAGAGTTTTATTAACTCCCTTTTTTAAGAGCCTTAGGAATAGAATGTTATATATATATATATAATTATCTTTCTCCCCCCCCCTCTCTCTCCCTAACCCCCTCTATCTCTGTGTTTTTTTTAGTTCAAGCAACTCATTTACAATCGGGTTGAAGGGGGGGGGGGGAGAAAAAAAGGGGAGGAGGGGGATCTCGCAAATTATCTATGTGACTAGCTGTTACTGCCAAGTTTGTATGATTGTTCTCTCCTTGTCTTATCAGCGTTTCTTCAATGGCTCTCTGATAAATTTGATTAAATTTGTTTAGTATAGAGTATGTTAAAGTGGCCAAAATAAGCCTGTTTTTAAAGGTTGCTCTGTTTAAATAAGTCAAATGCTATGGCTAACTATCTAGACCAGTAGTTCTCAAACGTTTTCGTCTGTTGACCCTTCGTGGCGAACTTTTTTATTTGTTTTTGCGACCCACCTGAAAAGAAGTTGTTGTTATTGGTTTGTTTATTTCGCGACATACCATCCAAGAAAAACTACCAAAATTACATATGTACTTTGTAGAGATTTAAACTTTGACTTTGCCGCTGAACAAACTTTAAGATGTGTACCGTACAATGAAATAGAGTTCTAATTCACGATCCATAATTATTAACTTGAACTTTGTCGCGACCCACCAGAAATTAGTCCGCGACTGACACCAGTAGAGCCCTTAATGAGGTGGTCACTGGGGGTGACTGCGCTGGGCACTGCACCTTACGGGACACCCGGGGCTTGTAGTGAGGTTTTTTTTTCGAAGTGGCCACGGTTCCAAGAAACTGGAACTCCGTATTATTTTGTTCCGGTTCCAGCTATAGATGCATATTTTTTTTTGTTTTCGGGGCTAGGGTTAGTGTTAGGGTTAGGAATAGGGTTAGGGTTAGGGATACGGTTAGGGTTAGGAGCAATATCTATAGCCGGACTCCGCAAAAAAAAATTCGGAGTCCAGTTATCGCGCATGCGCACATCACAGCCGTAAAAAAAAAATAAAGTCCGCCTAGAGCGCTAGAGCGCATGCGCATCTATAGTTGGACCCCCGGAAAAAAAATAATACGGAGTCCCGTTCCTTGGAACCATGGCCACTGCATTTTATTTTCTAACTTTAACCAACCTACACATTTGTTCCAGCCAGTGTATAAGACATTCGCCCCAGGCCCCAATTACTGTAGTGACCCCCCATCCCACACTTTGAGAACCACTGATCAAGACATTCGCCCCAGGCCCCACTTACTCTAGTGACCCCCCATACCACACTTTGAGAACCACTGATCAAGACATTCGCCCCGGCCCCACTTACTGTAGTGACCCCCCATACCACACTTTGAGAACCACTGATCAAGACATTCGCCCCAGGCCCCACTTACTGTAGTGACCCCCCATACCACACTTTGAGAACCACTGATCAAGACATTCGCCCCAGGCCCCACTTACTGTAGTGACCCCCATACCACACTTTGAGAACCACTGATCAAGACATTCGCCCCAGGCCCCACTTACTGTAGTGACCCCCCATACCACACTTTGAGAACCACTGATCAAGACATTCGCCCCAGGCCCCACTTACTGTAGTGACCCCCCATACCACACTTTGAGAACCACTGATCAAGACATTCGCCCTAGGCCCCACTTACTGTCAGTGGGACCCCCCATACCACACTTTGAGAACCACTGATCAAGACATTCGCCCCAGGCCCCAATTACTGTAGTGACCCCCCATACCACACTTTGAGAACCACTGATCAAGACATTCGCCCCAGGCCCCACTTACTGTAGTGACCCCCCCATACCACACTTTGAGAACCACTGATCAAGACATTCGCCCCAGGCCCCACTTACTGTAGTGACCCCCCCATACCACACTTTGAGAACCACTGATCAAGACATTCGCCCTAGGCCCCACTTACTGTAGTGACCCCCCATACCACACTTTGAGAACCACTGATCAAGACATTCGCCCCAGGCCCCACTTACTGTAGTGACCCCCCCATACCACACTTTGAGAACCACTGATCAATGACAAATTAAACAGAACATTTAGCTACTATCGTAAACACAGGTCATTTTTTTTTTTTTAATTTATAAATGACTGATTACTCCCACCATGTCACATTTTTAAAGAAAGAAGGATAATGCTTTTTCTGAATCTGTTCGTACAGCATGTTGTTGGGCAACTGGATTCCCCGGGGGTGGAAAGTAGATAAAACGACTATAAAGAAATTCAGGATGATGATCTAAATAGGTTTTAATAGTAATTTGTAGGACTTTGGTTGATAATATCCATGTCTGGTGAACCAATATTTGTGTGCAAACATTATGATTCTGTTAATTTTTTAAAAATTTCCTTTTGATCTTTATTATTTATTGTTATAGTATTTTCATTGGAAATAATTTTCTGCTATAAACTTACACTTAATAGTCTAAGCACAATAGGGTGGAGTGAAAATGACCGAAATTTTTTTTTTACTTCGTAGACTTTGGATAGCTATTAAAACTTGCTCTGTAGTCCAATGAACTACTCCGTAAAAAAATTAATTTAAGTAATGTCTTGAGGTTCCGCAACCAACTTCAAAATCTAACCGTTTATAAGATACCGATAATGACTGAGTGACGTGCGGTCTAACTCTTAGAGAAAAATGTATTGATGTTTTTATGCTATATAGAAAGCACACACGAACAAAGATTTATATCTCTATACTTATAAGAGGCATTAGTTGTCTGTCTGTCTGTCTGTCTGTCTGTCTGTCTGTCTGTTCCCTTATAACTCAAGATCCAGATAACCAAATAATGTGAAATTTGTTACACATACACATAATTACATGGGGAAGGTTATAGGACAGGTTTCGTTTCATCTCGATGGGTAGTTTAATTGTAATTAATTTTTTTTTATTTTAGTATTTTACTATATTAAAGTAATCTCGACTGCGCCATAAATAAAATTCCTCTGTGACGTCATTCCCCGATGATCGAATAGAACTTGCGCGCTGGTGCTGTATTGTGCCTTTGTGATGCAAAGAATTGTTGATGTTTTTTCATGCTTCCCTATTTGTACAGGAATGAAGAAGGATTTTAGAAGAAGTGTGAAGCCATAATAATAAGTATATATATATATATATATATATATATATATATATATATATATATATACAAATATATATATATATATATATATATAAAGAGAGAGAGAGAGAGACAGGGAGGGAGAAGATAAAGAGAGAGAGAGGGGAGGGCAGGAGGAGAGAGAGGAAAGGAGGAAGGGGGAGAGAGGAGGGAGGGGGATGGACAGGGGGGAGAAAAGGAGGGGGAGAGAGGGAGATGGGAGAGGGAGCAGGGGGAGAGGGAGAGAGACAGGAAGGGAGGGAGAGGGGGGGTAGGGAGGGAGAGAGGGTGAGAGAGGGAGGGAGAGAGATAAAGAGTAAGGGGGCAGGGAGGGAGAGAGAGGGAATGAGGGAGGGAGGAAGGGGGAGGGAGAGAGAGAGGTGGAAAGGGGAGGGAGGGAGAAAGGACGGAGAGAGGGGTTAGGGAGGGAGAGAGGGAAGGGAAGGAGAGAGGGAGAGGATGGAAGAAATGGGAGGAAGAGATAAAGAGAAAGAGGCGGCAGGGAGGGAGAGAGAGGGAAGGAGGAGGGAGGAAGGATGGACGGTGGGAGAGAAGGAGGGGGAGAGAGGGAGATGGGAGAGAGATGGGGAGGGAGGGAAAGGGAGAGAGGGGGAAGGAGAGAGGGAGAGAGAGAGGAAGGGAGAGAGGGAGAAAACAGAAGGTAAACAGAAAACCTTATTTTAAACCCGGGCAAAGCTGGGTACTTGCAACTAGTATTTGTATAAAGTATTGGACTAACAACATATACAATTTATATATAACTGATGTTATATATATTTAAACTTATAGTCATTATGTCATAAATGATTATGCTAACTATATTCAATAAACACAATACCATTATATAGCTATAAAATGGTCCTGTGTTTATTGAATATATTTAGCATAATCATTCATAATAAAATAACTGCATGTTTAAATATATATAACATTTATTTATATAAATTGCTTATGTGCTTGTCAAATACATTATACAAATATATAGATCTTTTTTTCCTTTGTGCTATGTATATAGCATAAAAACATCAATACATCTTTCTTTAAGAGTTATATCCCTGGATAATGTATTTGCTATCTGGTGTTCTTTTCATTACAAGGCATTCGCAAGTTTTTTGCTCCCACTATTACGTTATCTTTACTTCTTTAAAGCAAAAGATCATTATTAGTTCGCTTTTCTAGGCATTCACACACAGTACTTCCTGTTTAGAGTAAATACACAGTGCTTATTGCATACATAATATTGCAAAACATTTTATTCTTGTATAATCGCGTTATGTAGCACTGTTAATGATAAGCAATTAGTCCATTACGATACTTCATTTATAAGAGATAATATCTAGATGAACCTACCAATGGTCCAAAAGGATTTTCTGGTCCAATCGGAAAGTCACGGATTAATTGTGAGAAGCTTCTCGTCGTTGACTACGTACCAATAAACTGTGTTCTAACTTCGAGTTGAAATTCCGTCGACTTAAGTACAGATCAGAAATACCTGTTCGACTTGTGTACTGCTGTAAGTGTTGGCGTTTGTCCTGTCGACCATTCACTTCGCAATCGTGGTATTAAAAACCATTCAAGGTGGTTAACAACAGCCAATCATATACTACAAGAAGCTTGTTGGATAAACTGAAGACGATTGTTACCTTCATCGTAACAGTTTATGCACCAGCATGGTTTGAAATAACCAATACTCCTTCATGTAAAGACGACGCTCGACGTGTCCACAATACGATACTAAAATCACGCTACCTCACAGACGAGCTGAAGAAAGTTGTTGACCAACGCAACGCATTCTTCAGTCATCCAGAATACGTTTTGCTTGCGATGCTTACCGACGAAAGATCAGATATACGCGAGTTAGCTCTGCGACGAATAATGAAATCCAGAAAGCTATAACGAACGAGTTCAGTTAGATCTTACTGTGTGCTAGTAATCAACTTTGAGGCTAGTAGCTACATAGACATGATCGATTGGCAAAAAACTCCGATCATAATGGGCATTTATGACGCTACCATGATTCGGGAAGAAGATACACCAAGACTGGATTTCGCCCGCTATCCTTGTCACACCCAGTCAGTAGAGAGACATATCAAGCTAGTTACAGAAGCTTCCTATGTGGTGTGTGCCCCAGAAAAACGCGACGGATTCATAATAGCACTATTGAATTTGAGATTGAAAAAATGCCGAAACCGGACACCAAAGCCCAACACCCTTTGTAGCTATAAAAACATGTTAGACAGTTTGCATGTGTTTTCCCTTCAAATATATGGTTCTTTTTACTTGTAACATTTGTATGGACTGTTAAAAAAGGTAAACCAAAACATGAATATGTTGTATATATAAAACTTGGTTTTTTAAAGATTATTGCTTTTTTATCGAAATATGCCTATACTTTAGGTCAACTGCGGAACCTTAAGATTTGCTTTAAATTGTCTAATTTTTGCCACATTACTAAATGCATGTGTTAGCAAGTTTTTATAGCTATCCAAACAAGATATTCAGAAAAAAAAATTTCACTCCACCCTAATGCACAAGGTACACTACAGTGATGTGCAATGTGATCAGAGTGCAGAAGCTCTGCTAGCCTAATAAAAAAAAGTTCCCATAGCCCTAACGAGTACTATTAATCTGTTTCTTTAACCTCGGCATATGAAGGGATTGTGTGGTTAGTACAACGCGGCATAAGAAGGGATTGTGTGATTAGCACAACGCGGCATATGAAGGGATTGTGCGGTTAGCACAACGCGGCATATGAAGGGATTGTGTGGTTAGTACAACGCGGATATGAAGGGATTGTGTGGGGTACTTTGCATTCTATCATTGCTCAGGCTGGGCCTTTTTTTGGCGTAAGACGTACTCGAACCAAGTCAACTTTCCCTTTTTCATGAGTGGTTCCTGTGGACCCACCAAGCTGCTAATTCCGTCCTTGACATATGTATTGGGCATAAGAATAATTCGCTTTAAAAACAAAGAAATTCAAAAAATATTCCAATGAACTAAAAAACCCATTTACAAAATATAGCGTGTTTTAATAGCAAGAGCTGAATGTGCTATTGGAATATTTATTTGTAGACTTTGAGGCTTTTAATGCTTTCAAAGCAGGAATGAGGGTATGAAAACACCTGCATTTAACACTAGTGAAAATTTAGCTTAACTAAAAAAAAATAAACTAATAAGATCTACAATAAATCATTGAAAAAAAATGACATAGAACATGTATTATCTTTTTTTTACTGTGAAAGTCAAATTATTTTTTTTTCAAGATAAATCTTATATTTTCATCTACAATAATAAACTTTTGATAATGTCCAAGAATATTTCTTTTCATAGTCGTCATAGTAATAATGTAATGAGGCAATATATATGTCGACAAGCATTGTCTTAGATAAATATTTAGATCATAGTGAATACTGAATAGTGTCATCAAATTAAAATCTGATTAAAGAGCATTAGTAAAATACTAAAACATCATTATCACATATTCATAATCGCATTGACGCCATTATAAGAGCTATCATTTTAGTGGTCATTCTCTATCTCATTCTGCCGGTCCTCAACTATTCAATTTTTGTCTGGCTAACCTTTTGAGTCAAAGTTTGACTTAATGAAAATTCTGATGTACAAATGTTACATGAAAATGTCTGATTTTTGCTTTAAAAACTATTCGAATTAGAGTAAAAATAAAAAGAATTAGAAATTTCGTTTGGAGTTGGACATCTGTTCAGATAGTAGCATTAGACTTTAGACAAATTTCCTCATAAGACATAATAATTCAAGTACAAGCATTGTCTGTCATTCTCATTGATTTCATTGAATATTCTTATTTAAAAATTGTGAAAATCAAAAGCAAAAAAATGGGAGGCGTTTTAAAGTTTTCTTTTTTATCTTTTTGCTACTCAATGATTCACTTTTCCCAATCCATCAAAAACGGTAAGTAGAAAAGTAACTTGTTATTATTAAGTATTATTACTACCGTTCTATTATTTATAATTCATAAATGTATTTTAAGTAGTAATTGTAGTCAAACACGTCTATACTACATCTTGGTAGTATCCATCACTTGCACTGTGTCAAACACGTCTATATTACATCTTGGTAGTATCCATCACTTGCACTGTGTCAAACACATCTATACTACATCTTGGTAGTATCCATCACTTGCACTGTGTCAAACACATCTATACTACATCTTGGTAGTATCCATCACTTGCACTGTGTCAAACACATCTATACTACATCTTGGTAGTATCCATCACTTGCACTGTGTCAAACACATCTATACTACATCTTGGTAGTATCCATCACTTGCACTGTGTCAAACACATCTATACTACATCTTGGTAGTATCCATCACTTGCACTGTGTCAAACACATCTATACTACATCTTGGTAGTATCCATCACTTGCACTGCTTCAAACAAATCTAGATTACATCACGGTAGTATCCATGATAATCCATCACTTGCACTGTGTCAAACACGTCTAGATAATATCATGGTAGTATCCATCACTTGCACTGTGTCAAACACATCTATACTACATCTTGGTAGTATCCATCACTTGCACTGCGTCAAACACGTCTATACTACATCTTGGTAATATCCATGACTTGCACTGTGTCCAACACATCTATACTACATCTTGGTAGTATTCATCACTTGCACTGTGTCAAACACATCTATACTACATCTTGGTAGTATCCATCACTTGCACTGCGTCAAACACGTCTATACTACATCTTGGTAATATCCATGACTTGCACTGTGTCCAACACATCTATACTACATCTTGGTAGTATTCATCACTTGCACTGTGTCAAACACATCTATACTACATCTTGGTAGTATCCATCACTTGCACTGTGTCAAACACATCTATGCTACATCTTAGTAGTATCCATCACTTGCACTGCGTCAAACAAATCTAGATTACATCAAGGTAGTATCCATGATAATCCATCACTTGCACTGTGTCAAACACGTCTATATATAATATCCATGACTTGCACTGTGTCCAACACATCTATACTACATCTTGGTAGTATTCATCACTTGCACTGTGTCAAACACATCTATACTACATCTTGGTAGTATCCATCACTTGCACTGTGTCAAACACGTCTAGATAACATCATGGTAGTATCCATCATTTGCACTGTGTCAAAGGTCAAGACAAGTTCAAAATGTGTGCACGTGTTGCTTCCAATCAGCTTGCATCTTTTGTTTTTAAAGGATAAACATGATTGCACAGTTAAGAATGTTTGAAAGTAGCTTTGAAAACTTCCTGTGGGACCAATCTTCTTTTGATGTCATAAGCATGTGATTAGATAACTTAATGATTAATCAAGGACTGTTTATATATATTATGTATAAGGAGATCGCGCATTATTTAAATTTATATTCTTTGGAATGGGAGGGAGAGGGGGTGATGTCACAGAAATGAGTGCTTAGTGCTGCGGGCTAAGAGCATCTCGTGTAATTAATCCAGCTCTGTACAAAAATTTTACCAGGGTTGTTAACAATACTCTTAAGTTGTATTGTCAATACCAACACGAATGCATCATGAAAAAAGTATCGCCAATACCAATACAAATACTCAAGTAAAAATGTATTGCCAAAATTGGTACCAATACAATACCAATACTTTTGAGAACAAAAAAAATATTTTAATTTAATATATAAAAGGTGCAATTTTTCAAGTTTTTATATAACTGATAGATCGATGAAAAAAGAAATAAAGTTTTCTTTTCTGTCATTCATTGAAACATTGAACAAATAGTTGATAGAAAAAAAGTAAATGAATATTACAAATGAATTACATTTATAGATTTCGGGGCGCAAAACAACAACTTCAAAAGAAAATTAAAATTTAATTTTTCCTTCAACTCTCCGACCGTTGTTGTATTGGTGGGGAGGTGGGTGGTGATAATATTGGTAGGGTTGATGGCTATGATTACTAGTAGTGATTGAATTTATGAGGATTACTTTTAAATTAATATATTAAAATCGCAATTGTTTTTCTGCTAATAGTGGCAACAGAAAGGTATTGGTATCGAGTATGGAAAATTTTTCTTTTAAAATGTATCGGCGATACACAAATCAATACTTGTTACAAAACGGATCGGCAATACAGCAACCAATACTTTAAAAAGTATCGCCGATACTGTATTGGCCGATACCGATAATTCGATACTAACAGCCCTAAATTTTACTACTGGTCAGTGAAGCTAACAGGACGGACATCTCTGGGCTGCAGTATAAATGTGGACTAGCAAAGCTAACAGTATTGAGGAAATGGCATCTCTATTTATTGACTTGGACAATTACCCTGGGTTTGTGTGTATGTGTGGGGAGGAGAGCAGCACCGTAGCGTGAAAATTCTACAGCAGTGGCCAGGCATTCTACAGAAGGGGCCAGGCCAAGAGCGGGGGGAGGCAGAAAAAAATGTTACCAAGTAGAGCAAACAAGCAGAGGGGGTCCAGACAAAACTCTACGGGCCTGGTGGGGAGGGAGATATTGTAAATGTGGCTTTGGTGTTACTGGCACAGACTGCTTTCCCCTTTTCATTTGGCTTGTCAACCACTTGTTTGGAAATCGATGGGTATAAAGCTAATATACATTTCTGTATTGTTAAAAAGTATATTAGATTACATGTGGGAATACATCCGTCCAAGCGCTAATTTGGGCATGTGTATTAAAATACAAAAAATGTTAGGGAAAAACTTTTAAAAAATAACCAATCCCAAAATGTGATAATCCTGCGTATGGTAAGCAAAATACAATACAATCGTACAAACTAGGCTAGCAGAGAAAAGCTGGCAATGGTGTCAGTGAAAATTAAAATGAAAGTAATTCAAAGAGAGCTAACTCAATTACGGTGGTCTTCTTTAATGTGTGAATCAAGGGAAATAACTATTCAAGTTTAATTAAAACTAAACAAATTGAGCTGTTCATCGTTTTCCTATTAATTGTTCTAAATTAATTAATTTTTTTAATTAACTTTTAACTGTTATATTGAAAGTAAACACAAATTAATGTACTTTTTTACAGTGAAATAAAATAAATTAATATTTTATTAAAACTATTGAAAAAAGTCTAACCTAGATATTTGATTCATTAACTAGATTATGGCACCCTATGCTCGTTCGTACATAATCATACTTACCTGGCACAGGAGGTACCATGATCAATAAGGTGGTCCTCCCAGGTCGAGGCTTGTCCATTGCACTTCGGGCGGGCTGAACCCTGCGATCACCCCAAATGTGGGTGACTCGGGTGCGTAATTTTTGCGTATTGGGGACTGCGTTCGCGCTATCCCCTCACTATAACAAAATAAGATTGATAAATAATTTGATTAAACTATGGATCACAGCTTTTATTCGTGTCACCAAATGTAAATATACAGAAATATTAACATAATTGTTGATGTAGACCTATAGAGAATTTCTTTAAAAAAAAAAAACTACAGGTTAGGTTTTTTTTTATCCCTCTTTATAACCTATTTTAGACTAAGCCGACTCGACTTATTATCTCTGAGAGCACTAATAACGCGTGTGAAGTGTGAGGATCAATAGGCTTATTAAAATTATTTAATCTTAAAATAAATACACAAACGATAGATAGGCCTATTAAAATTAGTTTATATTAAAATAAATACACAAAGTTTAATCTCGGGGTTGGCATTAGTTAGTAAACATTGTCACGTTCTTATCATGTGACTAAAAATTCTGATATAAATAGTTAAATGCATGCAGGACACAAACTATGAATATTTCTTTTCATAGTCGTCATAGTAATAATGTAATGAGGCAATATATATGTCGACAAGCATTGTCTTGGATAAATATTTAGATCATAGTGAATACTGAATAGTGTCATCAAATTAAAATCTGATTAAAGAGCATTAGTAAAATACTAAAACATCATTATCACATATTCATAATCGCATTGACGCCATTATAAGAGCTATCATTTTAGTGGTCATTCTCTATCTCATTCTGCCGGTCCTCAACTATTCAATTTTTGTCTGGCTAACCTTTTGAGTCAAAGTTTGACTTAATGAAAATTCTGATGTACAAATGTTACATGAAAATGTCTGATTTTTGCTTTAAAAACTATTCGAATTAGAGTAAAAATAAAAAGAATTAGAAATTTCGTTTGGAGTTGGACATCTGTTCAGATAGTAGCATTAGACTTTAGACAAATTTCCTCATAAGACATAATAATTCAAGTACAAGCATTGTCTGTCATTCTCATTGATTTCATTGAATATTCTTATTTAAAAATTGTGAAAATCAAAAGCAAAAAAATGGGAGGCGTTTTAAAGTTTTCTTTTTTATCTTTTTGCTACTCAATGATTCACTTTTCCCAATCCATCAAAAACGGTAAGTAGAAAAGTAACTTGTTATTATTAAGTATTATTACTACCGTTCTATTATTTATAATTCATAAATCATTTGTATGTCAGATTTTTGCAAGCTGTCCAGTGCAATATACAAACGAACCGAAATATCCTATTTTGACAAGCTGTCCAGTGCAATATACAAACGAACCGAAATATCCTACTTTGACAAGCTGTCCAGTGCAATATACAAACGAACCGAAATATCCTATTTTGACAAGCTGTCCAGTGCAATATACAAACGAACCGAAATATCCTACTTTGACAAGCTGTCCAGTGCAATATACAAACGAACCGAAATATCCTATTTTGACAAGCTGTCCAGTGCAATATACAAACGAACCGAAATATCCTATTTTGACAAGCTGTCCAGTGCAATATACAAACGAACCGAAATATCCTATTTTGACAAGCTGTCCAGTAATGTGCAATATATAAACAAACCAATATGTCATATTGTGGCTAAAAGAAAGATTTGACATTGTCGTTCTATAAATTTAAAAGGGTGGAAAATAATCTTGGGAACCAATGGACCAGGCGGTATGCGGACAAAAACCTCAGCGGTCAAAACGGTTTTAAAAATAGGAGAACATACTATTTTGAGTGCTTGTTTTAAAGAATTCCAATAAGCTACATTAGCCATACGAGCCACAAAGGTCAAATATTAATCCTTTGTTAGCTTTACATCAACAGGAAGCTTATCTTACCAGGTAAAACAAAGAAAATTAATAGTTCTAACCCAAGGTCAAGACTGACCGCATTTTTACCTTTCAATTCTCGTTCCTGACACACATTTTATCACAGAATGTAAAAGAAATAGTATAAGGACCACAGTGGTCGAAACCCAATACTTTATTTAGGTAAAACAAACAAATTACTAATACGCCTATTGATACAACATGTGTTGACAGATGTAATCTCTCAAGAGATGCTTAGCCCAAAGTCAAAATGATTGTATATGTAGGAATTTAAATTATATCGGCTAAAATTCGGTCTTAATCTATTTCCAAAAATATTATAGGGCTTTTGTCCGCTGGGGAGGTTTTGTCAGCTGAGGTTTTGTCCACCGGTGATTTTGTTCTACACTTGACCTACGATTTATTTTTAATGTTAATAGAAACCAATTATGATTGCAGAAATAATTTGTAATTATAAAAATGTGATGTATTGAAAACTATGACTTTTGTTAAACTGTTGCCAAGAGGCAACAAAAGGCTAATTGGGTTACATTTTTAGACTTGGAAACATAATTATAGACTTCAATAAAAAGTGAGGGATGGATAAAGGAAAAATGTTTTTTATTGAATAAAGACTGGTTCTATATGTTTGACTGGTTCTATATGTTTGACTGATTCTATATGTTTGACTGGTTCTATAAGTTTGCAGATTCTTCTTCCTTCGGCTCTACAGCCCATTTAGGGCCCTGGCCAGCCATACTACTCTTCTCCATTTTGCCCGATCCGCGGTTTTCTTCCTCCACTCTCTCTCTCTCTAAGGCTTTAAGGTCTTTCACCACTTCCTCTAACCTTCTGCTTCTAGTTCTGCCTTTAGGCCTTTCCTCATTGGGTGTTGTCTTGTATTGCTTTTGGACCTCTGTTGTTTTCCATTCTTTCTATGTGCCCTACCCACCTGTTGAGGACCCCTATGAGGGTATCCTTTGGCTTGTATCCAGAAGTATGAGGGCCGACTCAGTGATGACTCGTATTTCTATTTGTGTTTCTGCCACACACTGTCTCACCAGTAATTAGACGAACAACACGGGACGATAATCAATTCAACATGTCTTGTATGACAACAAAAATGTCTATTTATTTACATAGAGGCACCAGTCCGTAAAAGGGATCTGCTGGCTCATAAACATAAAGCAAAGATAATCTAAACTGCAGCAAAATAATCCAATATAAAATGAATAAGGGGAAAATGACGTCATCGCGATTTAACTCTCTCTCTCTTTCTCTTTCTCTCTCACTTGATCGACTCCTCTCTCACAAGACCATTCAGTCGAATCTCGACCGGTCACTACCAGGACCACTCAGTCGAATACCTATAAAACTATATTTCGGTAGTCACATACTTTTACGCACGTGACCCCCTGACCAATCATTTATCTAACCATCTTTCCCTCTCAATCAGGGGTGAAGCTAACTTCCCGCCTTAGATGGGGGTGGAGGTACGTCATACCGACAAAAGACAAAAGTAACTGGATATCTGAACGGGTCTCTCCCCCTTTGAAGATAGCCGACCCGGGGAACAGTGGTCAGATAGAATCCCGAGCGAAATGTCACGTGTTTATGTGACATTCCTCAGCCCTCGCTCGATTCTTCGGCGTAGGCTCTTCATCTCAGTTCCGCTGGCCACCTGCGCTATGACGTAATTACGGGGTGAGGGTAGGAATGAAGGGTGGGAGAACGGCAACGTATACTACTATGCATTGTATAATATACATATTAATATTAATAGGGGTGGCAGTGCAAGTCAAGGGTTGGAATAAAGTGGGAATGTTTTCGCCAAATTACTCACAACCCGTGACACCACCTCAATCTATTCACTAGATTTCAGCTCTTATATTTGGTTCTTCGTATAATTCATAAAGTTCTGAGGTTGGTTCTACTTCTCCACTCGTTGTTGCCCTTTACTGGGGCTAGTGTTAGGGTGTTTAGCCTATTTTCTGCTTGTTTGCTGATGGTCCATGTTTCACTTCTGCTGGTCGGATTACACAGCCCAACAAAAAAATTTTTTTCGAATTGCCAAGAATGTTTGAATGAATTTATAGCAATTCATGGGTGCTGATTTCAAAACTGCCACTGCTTTTGCTGAATTGGCTCTAGTTTCTGAGATATTGGACATCCTTTAAAATATGATTATACCCTATGTGTAAAACAAATGCAATAAGTTTGGTGTCTTTTGTTTTATTTAACTATTTTTTCTCTTTTATGCTTCTTTCTAAAGACATCATGAGTTCATCACGAAGATGCTGCAAAAATAATCCGAATGTATTCTGTTACATCTGTGGAGAATACATGATTGAAAACAAGAAAAATATAACCGACTTTGTGCAGCAGGCATATTTGGCTTATTTCGGTGTGAAGCTGGGAGACCAAGACAAGTCTTGGGCTCCCCATAAGGTCTGCAAAAACTGTGTGGAGAGCCTACGGCAGTGGACAAATGGTGAGAAGAAAGTCTCAGTTTCGGTGTACCAATGGTATGGTGAGAGCCGAAAGACCATTTTGGTGATTGTTATTTTTGTATTGTGAATGTTAAAGGCTTCAATCGCCACAATACATCTTAGTGGGATTATCCTGATCTTGAATCTGCATAGAAACCGATTACACATAGCGGTGAAGTTCCTATACCAGTGTTTACTGGATTATTAGAGCTTTAACCATCAGATTCCGACGAGAAGTTAACCAGAAGTTAACATAACATGTTATCGGAAAAGAGAAGAGTTTCTTATTCCATATGTCAGCCAAGAGGAAGATCTTGTTTACTGTAATGACATCCCTGGACTTCTGCTCCAAATGGGACTACAATACCACCATTCCGAAAACTGGCGTCTTTTTATATTCAGTTCCATCAGAAGCTTGAAATGTGTTCTGTTACACAATGGTAACCGTTATGCATCTCTTTCCATTACTCACGCAACAACACGTAAAGAAGAGTATGAGAATATCAAAACATTATTGCAGAAAGTGGTCAATTTGTGTTGATCTAAAAATGGTAAACTTCTTGCTTGGACAGCAGTCAGGATACACTAAATACCCATGCTTCATGTGCCTTTGTGATAGCAGAGCAAGGCGAGATCATTGGACAAGAGTGACATGGCCTGCAAGGGAAACCATAACCGTAGGTAAAGAAAATATCATCAATAAGCCACTGGTTGACAAAAATAAGATCATTCTCGGACCGCTTCATATCAAATTAGGTCTAATGAAACAATTTGTTAAGGCTTTGGACAAATCTGGCAATAGCTTCAAGTATATTTGCAGATCATTTCCCATATTGAGCCTGGAGAAGCTGAAAGCTGGGATTTTTTACGTTCCTCAGATTCGGAAACTCATCAACGATCGACATTTTACTAATTTCATGGATCACCTTGAAGCTTCTTCACGGAACAGTTTTGTTTCAGTTGTCAGGAACTTCTTAGGTAATAACAGAGCAGAGAATTACAAAGAACTGGTGCAAGATATGCTCGCTAACTTCAGAAACATTGGAGCAAATATGAGCATCAAGGTACATTACCTGTACTGTCATTTAGACAAATTTCCAGGTAACCTAGGGGACTTCAGTGAGGAAAAAGGCGAAAGATTCCATCAGGATATGAGGGTGATGGAGGAGAGATATCAAGGAAGATGGGACATATATATGATGGCTGACTACTGTTGGAGCCTCCAGCGCAATAGCAACGACACATACAAAAGGAAGTCGAGCAAACAGCGATTTGCTAATGCATTATCATAGACAATTAACAAATTAATTAATTAATGAATTAGACATAATTAGTTTTCAAATGAAAATGTTTTCTTCTATAACACTATTACACATATTTCTGAACAATTTTCTGCATGACTATTAACAGTTTCACTACTATTTGTTAGTATACTATTTACTTCATGCAATTTCTGACAAATTCCAAACACGGTGCATACATTATTTAATTAATTTTAATTATCTCGTAAAATAGAGCCAATCTAGCAAAAGCACTTGCATATTCTAAATCAGCATAGTTGACTTTGTATAAAATGATTGAAATATCACTGGCAATGAATTCACTGTTTACCAGTGTTATTATCTTGTGTATGGGTTTTTTTAAGTTTTCTGGAGATCTGTCTGTTTTCAGTACTTTATCCAGTGTGCGATATATTATGTTCCTACTTCTATTCTGTTTTTGATCTCTATCATTATATAATTTTTCTCACTTATGGTTGATCCCAGGTATGTAGCGTTTTCTACTCTTTCAAAAGCTCTATTTTGAATGATTTTTCTTTTCCTTCATTTTCATTTCTTTGTAATAGCATGTACTCAGTCTTTGATTCGTTTTCTGTTAAACCTGCTTTCTGAGCTGCTGTTTCTAATTCTACGTATGCTTTTGCTATATCATTGCTCTGCTTTTTTATCAATGTTATATCATCAGCATATGCAAGGTACTGGATGTTTTCTGTAAATATTGTTCCTGTTTTCATAGACTTTGTTTTTTCACTTCTGAGATAATGTGTTATAGTTCCTCGCTTATCAACTGGACGTTTCTTATGACTTTTTCTAGGGTTAAGTTGAATAGTATGCACGAAAGGGGGTCTCCTTGTCGGTTTACTTAAAATTCTCTTGAGTGTTCCCCTTGTCTTTTCACTTTGCTTTTGAGTTAATGTCATACGCACTAGTCTAATGGGCTTGTTAGGGATACACAACTCATGCAATGTTTTGTAAAGATAATTTTTATTGATGCTGTCATATACCATCTTGAAATCTATGTAAAGCTGGTGTATGTGTTTATTATTTTCATAACATTTTTCTGGAGTGTTTCAAAGAGTAAAGATGTGGTCCGTGGTTACTCTGTTAGGCATGAAACCACATTGATAGTCACCTAATACTGTTTCACTGAAATTCCCTATTCTGCAGGCAATTATTTTGTTAGTATTTTGTAAACTATGTTGAAATTGAGGTTCCTCTGTAGTTTTTGCAGTTAAGTTTCGAACCTTTCTTGTGGAGTGGGGCTATTAAGGCTGTTTCCCATTCTGTTGGCATTATCTCTTCTTTCCATATTTTATTGACCACCCTGTGTATTTCTAGGTGTAGTGTGCGTCCTCATTATTTGAGTAACTCAGCATTTATGTTATCTTCTCCTTGTGCTTTATATGGTAAAAAAACGGTACCCTAAGAAACACTGCTTCCCAGCCCACAGAGGGCATGACCAAAATTAATCAAACCAAATTGATGTTAGGGGGATAGATACTCTTGGGGCCCCTAGGGCCCTTATTCTTGTATCGTTATGTATAAGGTGTAGAATGGGGCAATAAAATGACATGATTATTAATATAGTTTCCCCTATAGTAAAAAACGGTACCCTCAGAAACACTGATGCCCAGACCTCAGAGGTCAGATCGCGAAATGGACTTTTGATGCAGGAATGGCAGGCCAAGACCTACAAAAAAGTATATACATTATGGGTCTAGGACTTATGGTTGCTGAGATCTAGAATGATGACAGACGGACAAAACGAAAACAATAGCGCATTCGACTTCTCGAAAATGCGCTAAAATGTTTAATTAAAATTGGGTGAATGGAGAGAAGGAGGAGGGTATTAAGGGGAGTTAATCCGGAACTGGTGGCATTTCATCTTCAAATATTTTCTTGATCGCGATTGATTAAAAAAATGCTTAGAAAAACGGGATAGAAACATATATGTACATGAGGCCTAACCAAGAAACTAAAAGAGACAGAGGATAGAAAGATAGGCATCCAATGTGCCTAACCGAGAATCTAAAAGACTTTGATTTCGCAGACGATATTGTCCACTGTCCCATGAGCAACAAGATGGCCAATTAAAACTCACTCGTCTCTCAGAGGAAGTAAAGAAGGCTAATTTAAAAATCAATGCATGTACTAAAAAAACCGAAGCTAGGCTGCTGACTAATTAACGGGAAAGTCAACTACAACTCAAAGGAATAAATTGTACAAAATATCCTGTTTCACCTACTTAGGAAGCATTATTAGCGAAGAATGCGGGTATGACAAGGACACAAGACATCGAATGGCCAAGGAAATAACAGCCTTCTATTAATTTAAAACTATATGAAGATCAACACTTTTATCTTTGAAATTGATAATTGAATAATTGTCACCATAGGATCAATCTGGAGTTTTTTGCAAAACGCGCTAAAAAAGGGACGGATGTAGTCACATGGTTTTATGAAATAGGAGACGTAGTTTATAAACTCAGTTTAATTCAAGTAATATACATAAACTCAGTTTAATTAATTTCTGAAATACAGTTTTTATCGCTTAAGTATTTTAATGTAAAGTCTCTAAGGCCAAGACTGTCTAGTGCAGGATTATTTGAAATATGTACCAATGTTTATGGTGGAAGTCTTGAGGGAGGGGGTGACACCCTGAACTTTCCGCATCGGGTGAACCAACCATAGTGATGGATGTCACTAAGTTAGCGGCACTGTTGCATGTATTCCACACCGATTAAGGGTTTCAAAATTACGTATATCATCACGCAAATAAAAACGTTTTTGTAAAACACGTTATCTTGACGGCATTTTATCTTCCATTTTTTGTCCATGCTACAATCAATCTATCCATAGACGTAAATAGAAGGGTCATAGTTCGTATACTTATGTCTATTTGTCTGAAGAAATCTCACAATTATGGCGGATGAATCAAGTATACATAATTTTTTGTATATTTTTTATTTGTGAAATGTAAAGAATGTTATTATTCTTTATAGGGAAACTTCACCCATGCTAAAACAACGTGCTTACCAGAGTGGGGCTACAAAAATGAAAAGTATGCTACAGAAAGACAAGAGGCTACAAAATCATGGAAAGTTTTTGAAAGGTTCTTAAGAAGAAACCTTATAATTGCATTGAAAACAAAGAAGACCATGAACATGGCGAAGAAAAGTATCACCATTCAGATAATTCATGCAGTGTAGCAACAGCTTACTTGGCAACAAAGAAAAACTGGATTCTCCTAGTCCTGGGAACTTCCTAGAATCTTTGAAATTTCTTGCAGAATTTGATGAAGTTACGTAACATCACTTGAATAATTCAAAATGAGTTCATAAACTTGATGGGCAATAAAGTTAAGGAATCAGTTGTTGGGAAAGTCAAGCAAGTTTGTTACTTTTCTCTGATGTTTGATTCCACTCCAGATGTTTCTCACAAAGAACAAGTATCCTATAAAGTTCGTTACTTGGATGTCAAGAATTTTGAAATAAAATTCCTTGGTTATTTTGAACTTGTAAAGCCAGATGCACAACATTAAGATAAACTTGTTCTAAAAACTCTTTAAGACATTGGACTAGACTTTAATCTGTGCACAGATCAAACCTATGATAACGCAGCTACAATGAGTGGCCGTCGGTCTGGCCTGCAGAAACGTCTCTTAGACATAAATCCAAACGTAACATTTCTGAACTGTGATAATCACTCTCTCAACTTGGCAGCTCTTCATTCTGCTGAGATAAATTTAGACATTGTCACCTTTTTTGGAACTGCTCATGAATTGCTCAACTTTTTTTCCTATTCACCCCAGAGATAGGCCAAACTGAAAGAAACTGGAGCAAGTAGTCTAAAAAAGGAGAGTAGTACAAGGTGGTCCTCAAGAAAAGAAGCTATGTCATCATTTTCCTTGCACCTTGACAAAGCTGATGAAGAGATTAAGACCCTTTCATGCTTTCTTCAAAATGATGAGAAATGCACGAAACCGATCACCCAACCATTCGAAAGAGCAAAAGAAGGCATTGAATGCTATGGATTTCCTGTATGCAAAACAATCAGAAGAAAGAAAAGACTTGATGGGGAGTTGTGTTCTGATGAAGGACTGTCAATAGAACTGCAATTTAAACGTGTCGCGACAGAAGTGCTGGACAAACTTCATATGGAGAAGAAGGACAGATTCTAAAGGCTTCAAACCCCGTGGACACCTTTGGGTTTCTTCTTGAACCAAGATACCTATTTAATTCTATGGATGATCACACACTGATGAAAAACTGTGTTACCTTTTCGTGTTTGTATGATGACATACAGGTGGGGACGGATGGCCGAGTGGTGTAGATACTCGACTGTCGACCTGAGAGTCCTGGGTTCGATCCTCGGTGAGGCCCATGGAACCTTTCCAGGTGAAATTTGATGCAAAGTCGTCCCACAAGTCCACCCAGCTTTAAATGGGTACCTGACTTAAGTTCGGGGAAGTAAAGGCGGCTGGGCGTTGTGCTAACCACACAATCCCTTCATATGCCGAGGTTATAGAAACAGATAAATTCTACACTTCATCTGCCCCGATGGTCCGTTAGGGCTAAGGGAACTTTACTTTTTTTTTTATGATGACATACAGGTAAATCACTTGATCAATGATGTCATTGATGCACGAGCTATTTTCATCAACAAACTAGTACCACAATCACCAACTGACTTATTGAGGAAGCTGACTTCATGTGGTAATGATGTGTGCTCAAACCTTGCAACCTCCATACAAATACTGCTAACTCAGGCCACTTCCACTGCATTATGTGAGAGATCATTCTCTAAACTCAAGTTAATCAAAAACTATCTCAGGAGCACAAAGACGCATATCTTTAATGTCATTGGAGTCAAAAATACTATACAGCATTGATCTAGATGATGTTATAGTTGCCTTTCCTGCACAGAAAGCACGACGTAAGGCGGTATGAATTGAGATTTGTCACTTGTTTATTATCTCGCCCATAAACAACGGAATTATTCATTAAAAGAGTTTTAATGATTAATTTTTATTAATATTATTGATATATTGTATTAAATTGAATTTAGACATATCTCGTGTCAAGATGTCGTATTTCAAATTGCAGGGGCCCGCTAAAAGGCCAACCCCGGGCCCCCAAATACCTAGGAACGCCTCTGCAGAAATTCATTGACAATGTACACAATTGATATTGACTTAATATTGAGAATACATGCTCACTTCGATTGGGGTTTATTCTATCACAGGGTAGTAGTTACAATCATTTAGACTGATTAACAGTTGGGGCAGTTAGTATAAGACACGGGGTTATAGTTGCTCGGAAAGTAATACATCTCCTAAGTATAGATGGTAGTAAATTCTCAATAACACAATAGTGTCACATAGAGCTGTCCCTGGGGTGAGTTAATCAGGGCTAGCTGTAATTATCTTTAACAAATCACTGATGCAAAGACAGTGGTAAACAGTTTATTTATTTTAACTGTATGATTTTGTGAGTCGAGAGCACTTTAGCTGAAGAAGTTGAACCATAATATACACACATTATGGAAAACTTTAGGATTTATTATAAATAAATGACAAGTTTATAACAAAACAAAAAAAAAATGTGCGATAATTACCAATAAATTTTAGTAAAAAAAAAATAAAAAAAAATCATTTTTTGAATAAAAACAACAACACACGATACAATTTCATTATATTATATTCTACTGTTTTATAATCTCTTTTTTTATCTTGGGGTTTCTTGGGCTTTTATGGCTCCAATTTGGATTTTTCACTTTTTTTGTTAAGAGTTGTAACACTGGATGTAGGTCAGTAGTGAGCAAACTTTTTAAGTCGTGGACCACTATAGGCTCATAAATTTGCCCGCGAGCAGGTGATGACATGATCTAATATAAACTAAAGGTACACCCCATAACATAAAAGACTAGTTCTGTGTTTCAGTAAGAAACGAGTGACTTGCCGCGGACTGAATTAAACTTACTGCAGTTTGTCCCGTGGCTTTAGCAGATGCTTTGTTTATATTTCACCTCAGGTGAATAAAAAGGTCTTCAAAACGATCAACTCACACCATTATTAACGTTAAGGGTGTTTATCCGAATGGTAAAAACAGACTTTGTTGCACTATAGACAACTAGATGGTATTGGAAATACATGACATGTGTAACCAATCAACATGAAGCGCCAGTTAATGTGTTGGAGTTATGGTTTGTAAGATAATATCCATGACAATCATGTTGCCTCCAAGACTGCTGATGTAATGATACTGAAGACAAGAAATCGGACACTGAAATTCAATCTTAAAACCTCTACTTTATAAAAAATTAAAACAACTTCGGCTAATGTTAATGAAAAATAAACAAAGGTTCGGATAGTTTTCATTACCGTAGAATTTATTTTCAATACATGCGCCAATTTTAAATTTCAATAAACATTTTACAAACTTAATATCTGAAACTCTGTTAGTTATATATGTTTAATATGGCATATTGTATTAGCAGAGATAACAAACCTTACACTATACAGTTTGTAGTTAATATGCTTTCCTGACCACAGCAGTTATTGTTAGTTTGGATCAGATTACCATTAAGTCACAAGGAATAATCTGTGCAAAGGTGACAAAGAAGTGGACCGAATTTCTAGTATATCTTGATAGTCTTGATATATATATATATATATATATATATATATATATATATATATATAAACAAAACATATATAAAGAACCAGGGATTATCTCTTATTTACGTTTATCTCAACGACACACAAAGAAACTTAAGACAAAAAGTAATGACAAAATCAATATTTAAAAATGTCCGATAAACACTACTCTGGCACAATACGAATTATTTTAGATTTAAACTGAAACAGATCACCTCCCCTACCCTTCACTTACGCCAGTACACAAACATAGACCTGTTACTCAATTCACTGCCAATACACAAAAAACATAAACCTGTTACTCAATTCACTGCCAATACACAAACATAAACCTGTTACTCAATTCACTGCCAATACACAGACATAAACCTGTTACTCAATTCACTGCCAATACACAAACATAAACCTATTACTCAATTCACTGCCAATACACAAACATAGACCGGTTACTCAATTCACTGCCAATACACAAACATAAACCTGTTACTCAATTCACTGCCAGTACACAAACATAAACCTGTTACTCAATTCACTGCCAATACACAGACATAAACCTGTTACTCAATTCACTGCCAATACACAAACATAAACATAAACCTGTTACTCAATTCACTGCACTGACTGCTGATACCCGCGAAGAATTAGGTCGCATCTGATCACTGACAAAAAATAAATCGCCAATAGTTTGCTGATTTTAGTATTAAATATTTGTGTTTGATCGAAACACATGTACACTTAAGAGAGAAAAAAAAGCTCTCTAACCTGATATGCGTAAACCTGAAGTACTGCAATGGTAAAGTTTGAATCTGAATCTTGCTTCAAGCTACACATTTTATAATTATCCAGTCCTCAGTGAAACTGTCGTGAATCATGAAT
>JAGDYQ010000158.1:1929931-1942431 GCA_021962125.1 Bulinus truncatus
TACATAAGAACAATGGTTTCATACTTCATGGGTTCATATTTCATGGTTTCATACTTTATAGTTTCATATTTCATGTTTACTCACCCTGTGTGGTCCAGCAGCATCACACTGCATGTAAATTCTGTTTATTTCTTCCATTCTGTCTATATACAAACAAAGTGTTTATGTGCTCTCACTGTCCTGTAGTTTTACTAATGACGTGGCCTTTAAATATCTATGTCCACCAGAAGATGTCCAGCAATACTTTACTAGGAAGGTACATTTATGAAAAAAACAAATAATAATTGAAATAACCAATTAACATTTTTATCTACATTTAATTTCAACAAAAACATAATGGAGGGGGAGAGGGGTATAAATAAACTCAATATATAATCACCGCGTCATAACCACCTATGACTATTGCCAAAAACAAATTTTTACGACTCGAATATTTTTCAGTGTTAGAAGCTTTTAAATTTAATTCTGATTTGAGTCAAATATTTAAAAAAAAGGAATATAAATAAATTCCAATTATTTATGATGTGATTCATTGAAAACTGCACGGACAAAGAACAGAGAAAGTAAATCTACCTAAGTACAAGTAATGCAGTAAACTGTGCAACGCATAGAGCAAGGGAAGTAATCTCTTGTGATACTTGTGTTTTCTAAATAATTCGGCTTTGTACCATTTTTACTCTGAATTATTAGAAGATGAGACTGTTTGTTTGTTTGTTTGTTTGTTTGAATTGTTGTTTTGAGAAGGGGGGGGGAGTGGGAATGTTGACAGAAAGTGGAGCAAATTGTTTATAGTCACAAATTGTCGCTGACTGAACTAACTAACTGGCTGAACTGACTGACTGAACTGACTGACTGACTGAACTGACTGAACTGACTGACTGACAGACTCAACTGATTGACTGAATTGTTTTAATCTACAAACTGTTTTTTTCCTTAGGTTGTGATTCCTGTAGTCACAATTATGACGTAATAATATTGTATGTACACATCTCAGTAGCTCAGACGGTATGAACAAACAAAGTAAAACCAGGATTGTATGAGTGGTCAGTAGTGACTATACTGGGCATGATCAAACTACAGCCCGCGGTGCAGGTAATGCCCATGTATGTTGGGGCCCGAACTAAACTCCCATACGTTCGTTCACATGTACGACGCTATATTTCATTTATACTGTTTTATACAAACATTCCATTCATCTGGTCTTGGCCGGCCCTTGAATCACATTTTAAGAGTCCTCTGTGTCACACGGATCACAATGTTTGCCCATCTTTGGTCTATACCTGTACAACTTTAATTTTTTAAGATCTGTTTTAAAATATTTCTTGTTTACCATCAATTCCCTGATAACAAATCGATACAATAATATAGACCAGTTGAAGTATTCTAATATTATTTTAGCTCTTGAACTCCACATTCCCAAGTAAAAATAAAAGAAAGGAAACAATATTCGGAAACAACTAGAAGTTCAGTAAAATACAAAGTTGTTTAGTATTAGAATGTTTTAAACAAACGGATGAATGACAAGTCTGTGATTGCCTCTCTTCATTGACACACTAGTCACTGTGACATGCTTCCCTTCATTGACACACTAGTCACTGTGACATGTCACTCTTCATTGAGACACTAGTCACTGTGATTGCTTCTCTTCATTGAGACACTAGTCACTGTGACATGCCTCCCTTCATTGACACACTAGTCACTGTGACATGTCACTCTTCATTGAGACACTAGTCACTGTGATTGCTTCTCTTCATTGAGACACTAGTCACTGTGACATGCCTCCCTTCATTGACACACTAGTCACTGTGACATGTCACTCTTCATTGAGACACTAGTCACTGTGACATGTCTCCCTTCATTGAGACACTAGTCACTGTGATTGCTTCTAATCATTGAGACACTAGTCACTGTGATTGCTTCTCTTCATTGAGACACTAGTCACTGTGACATGTCTCTCTTCATTGACACACTAGTCACTGTGACATGTCTCTCTTCATTGAGACACTAGTCACTGTGACATGTCTCCCTTCATTGACACACTAGTCACTGTGACATGTCTCCCTTCATTGACACACTAGTCACTGTGACATGTCTCCCTTCATTGACACACTAGTCACTGTGACATGTCTCCCTTCATTGACACACTAGTCACTGTGACATGTCTTCCTTCATTGACGCACTGGTCGCCGTGACATGTCTCCCTTCATTGACACACTAGTCACTGTGACATGTCTCCCTTCATTGACACACTAGTCACTGTGACATGCCTCTCTTCATTGAGACACTAGTCACCGTGACATGTCTCTCTTCATTGACACACTAGTCACCGTGACATGTCTCTCTTCATTGACACACTAGTCACTGTGACATGTCTCTCTTCATTGACACACTAGTCACTGTGACATGTCTCTCTTCATTGACACACTAGTTTGAGGCCGCGTTATTCACTCATCGATCTGACACGCCTCACCTAATCGAGACACTAATCTGTGACACGCCTCTAATCATTGACAATGTCTGTAACACGCCTCTCTTCATTGACATACCAGTTAGATACAGATGTTCCAACAAATTACTCCGAAGATTAATAAAAATTTAATCAAACGTTCGTCAGAGAGAAAGAGAGATAAATCTGTACAGCACACTGTGATGAGTTATCTTCCTTCCTAAGATCACTCACAGAGTTGCGTAGATGTGAGATAATGAGAGAGAAAAAAAGAATTTAAACAAAAACAAAACAGCAAGCTGTAATTTTGATTTGATTATCAAAACATATAATTAAGTTCTAGTTTACACACAAAAAACAAAATATAGAATTAAGTTCTAGTTTACACACAAAAAACAAAATATAGAATTATGTTCTAGTCACGCACATAAAATTGTATGATTTATATATATTTTCTTCAATTGAATTTTTTTTAGAAGTTCTCGTTTTGATTCAACGAAACTTGGTGTGTAGGTAAGAAATATCAGTAAACTAGGTTGTATACGAGAGATGTTTAATACATGCCAATGGTAAATAGATACATATGGACTGTATTATAATGGAGAGCTAACAGTTGTTATTAGTTATTCATTTCATTGTTAGCTAGAATTAATTGTTATCTATAGAATTAATTGTTAGCTATAGAATCAATTGTTAACTAGAATTAATTGTTAGCTATAATTAATTGTTAGCTAGAATTAATTGTTTAATAGAATTAATTGTTAGCTATAGAATTAATTGTTAGCTATAGAATTAATTGTTAGCTATAGAATTAATTGTTAGCTATAGAATTAATTGTTAGCTATAATCAATTATTAGCTAGAATTTATTGTTAACTATAGAATAATTGACTTCATTTTCACGATCTATTATGATGCATCTCTCTATTGATTTGTAGAAACTGAAACTTTCAATTTAATGTTACCCGCTTTCCTTCCCTACATCTGAAGTGATTTACTTTGTTCAAGCTTGGAGGCAAAAAATGTTGTAAGTGGTTTAGTTCATAAAGACAATAGAAACCACAAACTGTCATATAATACAGCAACTGCATGTGTTTCAGTTCACAGACACAACTGAAACTACAAACGAACAAGCAATGTGTTTATTTTAATAACATTAAATTTACAATTATTTTAATGCGATGTATAACATGTGCTTTTAGGATTGATTTCATTTAGTAACGCCATGTTTAATTTGTATGGGGACCAATCATAAAGTGAATCTTCACATATGGTGGTTCATAAAAATTATCCAAAGATCAACGTATGACAAGCATCAGATAAAAAAAAGGAGAAAACATTTCATATTCTCATAAAAAAAATATAACCGAACGCTCAAAAAAAAAAAAAACTGGGGAGAAAAAAAATCTATCAATAGCAGCCAATGGATCTTCTCGTATGGAGACACTATAACAAATTGAATCTCGCTTCTGGTGTAAGTTGAATGACTTGATGTTCTAGCCTGCGCTATCTAATCTTACCATCATCAGGGCCAAGTTGGCCCACACTGTAACGATAACATTCCAATAAACGGCCAAAACATTCAGGCGATATGTCAAGGGAATTGACCATCTACTAATCTGTGCTATTTCCTTTTACTATCGATCCTTGTGGCCACAGACTGTCGTAAACAGTTGCGTCCCTTGCCCCTCTCTTTCCTAAAAAAAAAAATAAACACATTGATTACACATGCACACGAGTTGTTTCAACTGTGCTTGTTGCTGATGATGGTCTAAATACATTTCTCCCTAATATTGAGAACTTTCATATCAAGTTCTGTATTTTGTTTTACAACTATCGCCAATCAATACGACATGGATAATGCAAGTAATGTATATTATACAATAACAGAAACAGAATATAAATACTTAAAAGAAAAGTTTACACACATATGAAGGTTACGTATAATTGGGACCACTCTTGTCCCACCCACCCTACTCCACCCCCAACATTTGAAACGCCTCAGAGATGAATGAAAAGTAGATTTGATTGATATTTGATTGATATTTGATTGATATTTGATTGTTCTTTCTTTTTTATTCTTGAAAACATAATACAAATACTCAAACATTCTACAAATACTTCAAACATTCTACAAATACTTCAAACATTCTACAAATACTTAAAACATTCTACAAATACTTCAAAATAAAGGCTGGAAGTCTGCAAACGGACAAGGCAAATACTAATGTAAACATTTGGTGTCTCTATTGGTCCTGATATAAAACTCGACTAATTACTGTCTGCAGGAGATGAGAGAATATATATATATATATATATATATATATATATATATGTGTGTGTGTGTGTGTGTATAATATATATATATATATATATGTATATATATATATATATATATATATATATATATATGTATATATATATATATTAGGGTGTCCCAAAAAAATGAAGTTTTGAAATGTTGATGTCTCACCCCACGGAATATGTCAGTATGGTAACAGTAGTTAACCTGCAAAATTTCAGCTCATTTGAACAATGTTTAGAGGTCCCCCAAGAGGTTTAAAGTTCCAGATTTTGGTGTAAAATCATTCGCGGTCAAATCTAATACAGCGTTAATGTTGCATTATATGCGAAACTGATATATTAAGTAACAAATTAATGCTTAGTATTGTTTATAATATTAAATGAAACAAAATATATAAATCTTGAATGGTTTATATTTTTAAATTTGAAATTTAAGTAAAAAAATTATGAAAAACAAAGTTTTATTCATTTTGTCAAGTTAATTCTTGAATCAATGTCAATCTGCTTGAAAAATAATATTAATAAGAAATGCTAATAAGCATTCCTGCTATTTATTTTGTACTTTGTACTGTAGGGTAGACAAAAATTTAAAAAGTTCTTCAAATTTAAATTTTAGCCAGCTGTTCACGATTACACTCTGCAAAATTTTTCCGATGTTTTTCAACCACTTGGAGCAAAAATTGTCTTTGTTCTTCATTCTTCATTGAAATTTTGTATCAATGCTACAGTTCGCTCTGCAGAGTCATTGATACAAGCCAGATTCTTTACAAAATCTGCTGCAACTTTAAAAGATGGTGTATCTGACCAGGCTTCAACAGGAACATCTATAAAACTGGCATCAATGTTGGATGTTTCAAAAAATGTGGTAGAAGCACGCAAATCAACAACACTTTTTGATAGTGTTTTTATGAGATGCGGTCCACGTTCTGATTGCATTGTCCGAACAAGGCCAGTTTTTTTCTTTGTCCGACAAAAGGGTTTAAAATAACGCAAGCGTCGACAGTTCCGGACTCAAGTACCACGAGTGACGCACCATCATTTTCAATTCAGTCGATCGAAGAACAGCATCATCATATTCGTATAAACGCTTTATCAACAAGATATCATTCACAGGTGCATCTGCGGTGAGCCTGCATGAAAACCATGATTGAAGATAAACACATATGGTAAACCGATTAAAGCGCTGATTACCTTGTAATTCTCGAGCTGTTAACTGAAAGATGGTTTCATTGCCTGCAAACAATAGATCGATTTTCAATGCATAGATTGCTTTCGCCATCCACCTTGCCCAGGTCTGCGAATGCTGACATCAACCTCCAACCCAACCATTTGTGCAGCAAGCAGAAGAAATTCCAAATAATCATCACATGAATGACTGACCTCAAGTTGACATTTAATAAATTCTTTAATCGAATCAGACACGATTATCAAAGGGGCGGATCTGGCTTCGAGTGTGTGGTTTAATTCTGGCCATTTTTCTCGAAACCTCTCAAAAAACAAAATCTCTGGTCCAGTGGATGGTCCAAGACAAACATTGAATGCATCGGAAAGGAGTACTTCCAACATGTGATGACGGCATGCCATCCATAATAGATTACGTCCCAGGGCTACTTCCAACAGAGTGCAAGCTCCATTGAGTCTTCCAGTATTGGAAGCCGTAGTGTCGAAGCACATGCTGATGACCATACATTCGCACTTCCATATGTTCATATACTGCATCAGCAGCTACCCATCCTGACCCGGATGCTAACTTGGGAACACCAAGAAGCTTTGTAGTGCCATCGACAAGTGACGAGAACAGGACAGGTAATCGATCGCGGTTGTTGGTAACATGTCCGGTAACATCGGGCAATAGCTTACCATCCCAATGTACAATTGATTTTGAGGGAATATAGTCTTCTTTTATACATGCTGCAGCTTGTTGACAACAAAGCTTGCGATGACGATGCATTGTTCTCTTGGAAAATACTGTGTCAGATGTCGGAACACCAGCTTCGTTGAATGCGGATGCAAGTATCATTGTTGATTTTTTAATGCTGGCAGGCACGCCGAGAGGGGGGGCAGGCGGGGTCATTGCCAGGGGGCCCGCATCTTAAGGGGGCCCGGCCGCCCCGACCATGTCAATTTTTTCACGATTCATTGTTTATTAAGGGGTCCGCAATGATGTCCTGCCCTGGGGCCCGTGTTGGCTCTCGGCACCCCTGAATGCTGGTGTTCGTTCTGTCCAGCACTGCAGCAACTTTTGGTGATATGATGCCTTACAATTTAGCATGCTTAGTTTAAAAAAAATTAAATCTTCAAAAAATATTGCTTAAATTTTGCACATTAGGTATTTTATATGTTTTCTAGCATATATTACGTTTTCTAATTAAGAATCACACAATTTCAACTCTAGTTAATGGTAGCAATGAGATAAATATAAGTATATTTAAACTTCATTTTATTCAACTATGGCATGCAAAAACTGCAAATTATTTGAGCCATGATTCGTCTGGATTTTTATGTTGGCTTAATACTGGAATTTTAAAAGCTCTTGGGGGACCTCTAAATGTTGTTCAAATGAGCTACAACTTCACCAATTCACTCATTGTAACCAAGAGACACATTTCAGGGGGTGAGACACCAAAGATTTAAAAAAAATAATTTTTCGAGCATTTTTGGGACACCCTAATATATATGTATATATATATATATATATATATATATATATATATATATATATATAAAATTGACGTGTGTAGTAATATATGTTTAACCCAGCCTGTGTTGTGTTGTGTGCATACATATATATATATATATATATATATATATATATATATATATATATATATATATATATATATATATATATATTACCCTTAATCGAAATGGTTGTTTGGGGGAACGAATACGTCCTTTCTGTTGAGTTAAAGACTTTGGTGGCGCCCATCTCCTCCCCAAGTCAGCGGCGAATATTTTTGGATTTACCAGGGATAGAACCCTGTGCCATTTGCAAGTGAGTCTAGTTCGCTATCCACACACACACACACATATATATATATATATAGGCATATATAGGCATATATATATAATCTAGGTTAAGAATTGGTTTTGTGTGATACTTAAATGGCATATTGTGCACTTTTATATATATATATATCAACAATAAACGTACATGTTGGGATTATTGACACGTGACATCAGACATTGTTGGGATACAATAATGAAACAAGGCAGTCGTGGGGGAACTTTTACAAAGGGAAGTAATCACTTGCACCAACAGTTTTTTTTTAGCTTTCTCCCGAATAATTTTCATTTTGGGACACAGGGGAGAATATCTCCTGATATCGTCAGCCTCTCTTTCAGTTCACACACGGACGAGTCCAAGTTGATCACGCCAACATCTTTGTGTTCCATTGTTATACATATATTTATTATTACTGTAATATTTATTAGACAGTTAACCCTATCCAACTAACTAAATTTATGAATGAATAATAAAAACATCGCCATAATCATTGGTAAGTTTGTTAATTAGAGATTAAGAAAAAGTACAATCTAAACAATATGCATTATACCTCTGGACGATAATATACATTATACCTCTGGACGATAATATACATTATAACTCTGGATGATAATATACATTATACCTATGGACGATGTAAATGGGAAACCGAAAGCTTGTATAGGATTACAAACACACAGGTTATAGAATCATCGCCAGCCATTGTTCCTGTTATTTTAAATGTTTTTTTTTTTGCAGATGAATTATTTTGAGTGCTTTTTATTTTTATTTTAAGGTGCTAATGTGTGTTTGTGTGCGTGTGTGTGTATGTGTGTGTGCGTGTGTGTATGTGTGTGTGTGGATCAGTGGTTCTTAAACTTTTACTTGAAAAAAATGTTTCGCTTATGTGACCCACCTCCAAATAAAATCGATGATAAAATTGGTAATTATGTGCAATTGTGCATTGATCTATTTTTATCACTAGTTTAAATATTTCGGTATTTTTTTGCGACCTGCTAGTGAGAACCACTGTTGTAGATGAATCATTTCGAATTTTTGTTGATGAGATTTGACGTGGTTTGCGTTTCTTTGATGATCTATAGCTTTAGTAAACCTTTTGTGATTATTGAATTTTTAGCAATTGAATAAAGAGTTAGCGTTTTTCAAAGTGTAATTAAAAAAAAAATATGCAGAGATAAAAAATAAAAAAAAGTGATGTGTTGAAGTCACGGCAAAGTCAGCAACAACTTAACTCTTTTTTCGGAATGACCATTTGGAGCGCGTAACATAGTATCAGACTATCAGTGGCTGACGTTGGTTTTCTTGATTTAGACTTTGTACTACTGAGCTAAATATCGGACATGAAGGACTAATAACTATGCTTGGAATGTTGTTTACAGTTATCACACACTACAGCGACTGGGCATGTTGGGCACTCTTGCTAATAATAGCCCGAAGGAAACTTGGAGAGCCAGCTTGATTACAGGATGGTAGACAATTATCTTTCCCTAGTCTTAGCATTACATATCCGTTGTTGTATTGACTAGTCATTACATCACTGGGCTTAAAGTGTTATATTGACTGGTCAGTGCATTATTGTTTGTTGTATCGACTTGTCACTAGATCACTAGACTCAATGTGTGGTATTGACTGGTCAGTAGATCACTAGAGTAAAAGTTTGTTTATCGACTGGTCAGTAGATCACTAGACTAAAAGTTTGTTGTATCGACTGGTCAGTAGATCTCTAGACTAAAAGTTTGTTGTATTGACTGGTCAGTAGATCACTAGACTCAAAGTGTTGTATCCACTGGTCAGTTGATCACTAGACTCAAAGTTTGTTGTATTGACTGGATTGTATAAAGTGTTATGTAGACTCTTGTTGCAAGTGTTGGGTGGACATTTTTTACCACTTTACTAGTAGTAAGTGTAAAGTATGGTACACTTTTATTATACTTTAATTGTGGACTTTATGAAGCAATGGGCAGATTGTTGTTACACTTTCTAGTATAGACTTTTGTTTTTTTTGACAAATTTTTTTCAAGCAATAAATAAGACACACCTAATTCAATGTGATGCGCTTTCAATTGACAATTCTACATACTTTCTTCAAATTGTTATAAAAAAATAACTGTATTTTTTTTATTACATGATGTTTCTTAATGTCTAATCAGAGGCCTTTTAGAGATATTGTATGACAGCCTAACACAGGAATGAAATGATTACGCGGAAGTGCTCATGCATTAAGTGGACACCAGTGTAGCATTTCTTTAATAAGTTTGGTTTAAAAGAGTTCAGCACCTAAGTAACTCACCTAATGAACATTCGATCGATCTTCTTTTATTTACTGTTTACAAGTAAGTTTAACTGTCTGTCAGACCAGATTACTTTAAGAAAATGTCGAAGGTTACAATACGGAGCCTCATAATAGCTCAGTCTTCCCATCGACCCATCGGATATTTGTGAGAAATAAGCGAAACATTTCGTTTTTTTTGTTAAACAACAACAAAACCATAAACACCAAGACTGACTGAGAAAACCCACTAGCAGTTTACTGGCGACATTAAAAAAATGTTTCTAGAAGTTAGTGACAACTCAGCACCATGATAGCGGATACTTTAATTTCCTGTTAGATTTTGTTCTAATTTCACTATCGGCTCATCTCTAGAATCCATTAGAGGCCACAAATAGGAAAAGAAGCGTTAGACATCTCATGCACATTAAGCAACAGTTGAACTGGATTCATCAGGCTGAATTGAATCTGGTTTTATAGAATCACAAATTTAGAAAAAAAAAAATCACAAAGCTAAGCCAAAGAAAAAATTAAACAACACCTTAAATTGTTTTTTTTTCAAACTTTAGCCTCGTTGTGGTTATAGTCTTCCCCTCGTTGTGGTTATAGTCTTTCCGGATGTAATCAATACAAATGTCTAATTACCAGTTACGTCTATTTTTTTATTTTACACCTGTAAAAGTTTTCGCCAGCTAGTGGGCACACTTGTTGGACTTCGCATATTGGTCATGACATATGTTTGTTACTGGTGTAACACGTGCAGACGTGTTTATTGTACACTGAGATAAAACTGTATTCACGTATAAATACACAAACAAACACAGACATAATTGACTGTGAGAGATAAGTCAACGGAGTTCACCAGTTCATATATCCCATCTACGACTGTTATCTTGGTCAGTACAAAGTATTCTTCTTCTTCCTTTTGCTCTATAGCCCATTTAGGACCCTAGTCTGCCATATTACTCCTCTCCACTTTCCCCGATTCATGGTCTTCTTCCTCCACTCTCTCACTCCTATGGCTTTAAGGTCTTTCTCCACCCCCGATAGCCACCTGCTTCTTGGTCTGCCTTGAGGCCTTTTCTCATTGGATGTTGTCTTATATATTGCCTTTGGACCTCAGTACAAAGTATATTCATGGTAAATAGAGCTAACGACCACCATGCTGCCTTCATTTCATTTGCACCCTTACAGAAACAAAAAAGAAGTCTTTTATTTCATGCACCGTGTCACACAAATAAAGTTTCAAGACACAATTATGTGGATCTTGAACTTTATTATGTACATTACTTGAAACAACATAACATTACACACGAATGAAATCACATCAAATTTCTTACTGTTATTGATACAGCTTGTCCCAGACTCATTCGCCCACAGCAAAAAAATTGAACCAACTTTTCAGTTTGGCGAGTGACCAGCGTTCATATCCATCTCTGACCTGGTCTGACCTCTGACTGACAACTTGCTCTGATTTGCAACTTTATACAAAAACTGGAGTTATGCCAACCTTAAATTCTGATTTCTCTGGCATTTACTTTGAATAATTTCATATTACAATTCGCCATCATGACTTTAGTTCTTTTAAGGTTTCAACATCAACTTAAATTATTTATGAGGGGATCGTAAGGGGATCTTGGGGGTGGGGAAACTTAAGGATATCATCCGTTCTATATGGTATAGTAATGTTTAATCGTTGCCTCTGAATATAATACGATGAAGAGAGTAACAGAGTAAGCTATGAATCTAATGTACCAGCTAGGGTAAGCTATGAAACTAATGTACCAGCTAGAGTGTCATAGTTAGTTTGTACCAGCTAGAGTAAGCTATGAAAGTAATGTACCAGCTAGAGTAAGCTATGAATCTAATGCACCAGCTAGAGTAAGCTATGAATCTAATGTACCAGCTAGGTTTCTCTCCCGGGATCACGGCTTAATTTCAGCTCATTAAACATTTGGCTGGAATGCGAAGTTGATAGTGAAATTGACTCAAATGTAAAGCGTTCAGGTTCAATCCTTGTATAGGTAAAAATATTCGTCGCTGACGTTGGGTTTAGAATAAAAAAAAAATCACTCAATTACTGGGAAATGTATCTTATTCCGGGATATCTGGAGACCAGGAAGAAATGTAACTAGTTTTCGATCAATTTCAATATTTTTATATTACTGTTGTTTAACTTCCTACACATATTTTATTATCCTAAAGCGACAAGGTCTTACATTTGTTATTTCATGTGTTTCAATATTTATTTAGCAGTAAAAGAACAACAACAACAGCAACAACAACAAGGATTACAGAAACAACGACAATAACAATAACGACAACAACAACGACAATAACAATAACAACAACGACAATAACAACAACAACGACAATAACAATAACAACACCAACGACAACGACCAATACAACGACAACGACAACAACAATAACAACAACAATGACAACAACAACAACAACAACGAAAACAATGAC
>JAGDYQ010000158.1:1944931-1989455 GCA_021962125.1 Bulinus truncatus
AGACAGACCGACCTTCACATTATTAGTAATACTAGATACATCGCATTATAATAAAAACAGCATAAACGTTTTACAACGGTGCTGTTTACAATGCTGTCCTTCATGCTACCACAACTACCATCCACTTACAGTAATGTGATAATATAACCATTCACCAGGACAGTCCAACAGGCAGCAACCAAGTGATTGCTGGCTGACCTAAAAGTGTTAATTTGTCTGTGGACTAAAGCAATGAAACGTCCCCCCCTCCCGCCTCACAACCCCTCCTGTTTTACTGCTGCGGTGTGGAACCAACAAAATGTAGTCCGATGGTTACGTCCCTTCATTTGGCAGCGTCTCTGTGACGTCACGTTTTGCTGTTTGATTTTGTGAAATGGAGCGGCAACGAAACGTGCGGATGGATATTTCTGAGACGCGGCGGGAAGAAACAAGCGGATGGATATTTCTGTCAATGTCCTCTTTTATTGCCCACAACTGAGATATTTACACCAGGTTAAATAAAGAAGCAATTTATGCAAACATAAACGATTGAGAAAATGTGTGTTTGAGATACGGATGTTCTGTGGAACGAAAAAAAAAAATGATTTCGTGATCAAATGCATTGTTATGATAATTTGAAAATAAGTAGAAATCAATTCAATGAAGGTATATGAAAATAGGTCTACTATGTTTTAGTAGAAAGTAATTTAAATGTTCTAAAGCTTGACTATAACTTCTGAAAGAACTAAATTGTAAGGGTGATAGAGTGAACTTGGTAGAAAAAGAACATGAGTGACTTGTTGGCATTGAAGAGGAAAGATCAAATGGCTCAGTAAATGAACACAACTGCGGTACATTTGACATAAAACAACCCACCACAGATGTGGCTGTGTACACAGAAAGACAACATTTATGAATACAACCCACCACATATGTGGCTGTGTACACAGAAGGACAACATATATGAATACAACCCACCACAGATGTGGCTGTGTACACAGAAAGACAACATGAATACAACCCACAAATGTGGCTGTGTACACAGAAAGACAACATGTATGAATACAACCCACCACAGATGTGCTGTGGACAGAAAGACAACATATATGAATTTTTGTTCATGAAAGTCTTCGACGTTACAAACAAAAAATATGTCAAACAAGATATTGAAGTTGATCAATCACGTGGTTTATGCCACCAATGAAATGCAATGAAGAGAGAATGTTTTTGACTTGCCGTGTGAAGATAATGGGGGAAGTGCTTAGAGATGTGGGTTAAAGAACATCAAATTTCAGGAGATGGGCAGGAAACCTGATTTTGGGCGTAATTCAATGAGGCAAGGGGCGTTACTTGGGCCGGTCGAGCTGCACGGGGCGTTATAATACAATTCTATGTTAACTGTAGATGTTACACGTCGTTTATACCTAGAGACTTCATGTTTATTATGAGGTTGAATAAATAACAAATAAAATAAAATACATAAATAAATAATCTGTATTTATTTAGACCAACGCACGGCGGAACACGTTGAAAATAGTTAAATAAACGGGTGTTATCAGGATCAAATATATAGGATAAAATAAAACAATAATCGTTTGTGACAGCAACCATCTTAATAGCATGTTTATAAAACAACGGACTTTTTTCATAAAGTGAGATAAATCCGAATGCAAATATAAATGTAAAAATAAAAGTGAGATAAATCCGAATGTAAATATAAATGTAAAAATAAAAAGTGAGATAAATCCGAATGTAATATAAATGTAAAAATAAAGTAGAGAAAAATCCAAATGTAAATATAAATGTAAAAATAACAAGTGAGATAAATTCCGAAAGTTAATGTAAACGTTAAATAAAAAGTGAGATAAATCCAAATGTGAATATAAATGTAAAAATAAAAAGTGAGATAAATCCGAATGTAAATATAAATGTAAAAATAAAAAAGTAGAAAAATCCGAATGTAAATATAAATGTAAAAATAACAAGTGAGATAAATTCCGAAAGTTAATGTAAATGTTAAAATAAAAGTGAGATAAATCCAAATGTAAATACAATTGTAAAAATAAATATATATTTTATTTGAAATGTACTATAAAGTGCACCTAAAATTATTAGAATGCCACGCAGTGTATGAAGAACGATCTTATTTTTTTGTTCAGTTTAATAAGTAGCTCGTACATAAACAGTAAAAAAAACAATAATAGCAATATGATGCTCTGTGTTAATTTGATGTAAAAAGCACAATATCTATTAAATTACTACAAAACAACATTTATTAAATTGTTAAAAATAATATTTTTTTAAATTGCTAGAAAACAATATTTGTTAAATTGCTACAAAGCAATATTTGTTAAATTGCTACAAAGCAATATTTTTTTTAAAATTGCTACAAAGCAATATTGTTAAATTGCTACAAAGAAATATTCGTTAAATTACTACACAAAAACACTTCTTTACGAACTTCTTTAAATGGAATCACTGGCACTCTACTATCTCAGATGATATAAAAATCAAAACGAAATTTTCAGAAACACTTTTATTTGCACCAATGTCTATCAGAAATAATCAAGGCAATCAAAAAGCCATATGACCAAGAAACCATTTCGAATATTCCCTCAATTCAATCTGTCCACCGGGTACCGACTAGTACCGAGAGATGATCTGTCCGTGCACCTGACCCCATTACACAGACTTTTAACGTCAGCTGATCAATGAGTGGTCAGTGAATGTTAAAACTAATGTAAAACTAATGTACCAGCTAGAGTAAGCTATGAATCTAATGCACCAGCTAGAGTAAGCTATGAAACTAATGTACCAGCTAGAGTAAGCTATAAATCTAATGTACCAGCTAGAGTAAGCTATAAAACTAATGTACCAGCTAGAGTAAGCTATGAATCTAATGTACCAGCTAGAGTAAGCTATGAAACTAATGTACCAGCTAGAGTAAGCTATGAATCTAATGCACCAGCTAGAGTAAGCTATGAATCTAATGCACCAGCTAGAGTAAGCTATGAATCTAATGTACTAGCTAGACTAAGCTATGAAACTAATGTACCAGCTAGAGTAAGCTATGAAACTAATGCACCAGCTAGAGTAAGCTATGAATCTAATGCACCAGCTAGGGTTTCTCTCCCGGGATAGCGGGATCACGGCTTAATTTCAGCTCATTAAACATTTGGCTGGATTGCGAAGTTGATAGTGAATTGACTCAAATGCAAAGCGTTCAGGGTTCAATCATTGTAAAGCTAAAAATATTCGTCGCTGACGTTGGGTTTAGGGAATTAAAAAAACAACACACAATTACTGGGAAATGTATCTTATTCCGGGATATCTGGAGACCAGGAATAAATGTAACTAGTTTTCGATCAATTTCAATATTTTTATATTACTGTTGTTTAACTTCCTACACATATTTTATTATCCTAAAGCGACAAGGTCTTACATTTGTTATTTCATGTGTTTCAATATTTATTTAGCAGTAAAAGAACAACAACAACAGCAACAACAACAAGGATTACAGAAACAACGACAATAACAATAACGACAACAACAACTACAACAACAATAACAACAAAAACAAATACAACAACGACAATGACAATAACAACAACGACAATAACAACAACAATGACAACAACACCACCAACAACAACAACAGCAACGACAACAATGACAACGACAACGACAACAATGACAATGACAGCGACAACATAAACACCATCAACAACAACAATGACAACGACAACAACAACAACAATGAAAACGACAACGAAAACACCAACAACAACAACACTGACAACAATGACAACGACGACAACAATGACAACAGTCCCGCGGACTGAGTTTTGTACAGCAGCTTCTCTTTGCAGTCGTTATAAGTATAATGGTCCTTGTTGATAAACAAAAAATGGGCGGCGAAAATCTTCGTTTATCATATCTGACTGAAGTAAAAAAGAACTTACACTGTGTGTATGCATCATTTGACTCCAGTGCAGGATGGAAAGTAGAAGGGCGGCAGGGCTTAGTTATGTTTTTTTTTTTTTAATCTCAATGAAAGACTAACAGTAAAATAAACATGACGTACTAAGTAGTACTAACACAGGTATTTAGACACTTTCAAAACATAAGTGGTCAGTTTACACTTTTGTTTGTATTGAATTGACTCAGACAGCGGCATTCTAAACCGAAAATGTATGATAGGAAAAAGACAAGTGGATAAACTAGTTTATCTAACTAATATTTAGAGCTGATAATTCTATAATTAATCAGTAGTAAACTATTTATTAAATTTATTGAGGCTCTTTAATTAAAACACGATACCCCCCACCTCCATCCATCGAAAAGTACGCATTTCGATAAAATTATTTTCCAATCTTCCAAGAAACTTGAAATTTTTATTTTTTTTGAAATTTTTTTTTATCAAATACAAAAGTTTTTTTTTTATTTCGTCAATGACAAGTACTGTATAAAACTTAAAATAAAATCGTAAAATAAGTAAATTATTATTTCCTCTATTGGGGGAGCTAATCCTTATGTTTCTTTAAATGTACATAAGTATCTTATAAGGTCAACAACCAGTAGACGATTGTGCGTGTGTATTTGTGTGTGTGTGTGTGTGTGTGTGTGTGAGAAAGAGATAGATAGACAGAAAGAGAGTGAGAGTGAGAGAGAGAGAGTGTGTGTGTGAGAGAGAGAGAGTGTGTGTGAGAGAGAGAGAGACCTTTCTTTAAAGAATGTATCCTCCAAGTGCATTATGTCTAACATTTTACAGGGCTATGGAATAAATCTAAACATTTTTTATTGACTCTCCCAATATATATTTTGTCCTATAAAGTTCTCCTTGTCCTAGTATTCGAACACTGAGGTGGACTACTGACTCACAGCGGTGAAACACCAATAGAACACTGAGGTGGACTACTGACTCACAGCGGTGAAACACCAATAGAATACTGAGGTGGACTACTAGCATGATGAGAAAGCCCTGCCATTTGTCAACATATGTACGAATAGTTAACTAGTTAGAGAAAACAGATAAAAACGAACAGGCAGGGAAACATACAAACTAACATACAAACAGATGAGAGAGAGAGAGAGAGAAAGAGAGAGAGAGAGAGAGAGAGAGAGAGAGAGAGAGAGAAAGAGAGAGCATGGTAAAATACAATTTCAATATATTCAAGACAGTTGGACAGACACAGGTACAAGCAGGAAGAAATACAAACATAGGGACACACAGATAGAAAAACAAACAGTGAAACAAACACACACACACACAAACAGACAGACAAAACAAGACAGACCGACCTTCACATTATTAGTAATAATATATTATAATAAAAACAGCATAAACGTTTTACAACGGTGCTGTTTACAATGCTGTCTGTCATGCTACCACAACTACCATCCACTTACAGTAATGTGATAATATAACCATTCACCAGGACAGTCCAACAGGCAGCAACCAAGTGATTGCTGGCTGACCTAAAAGTGTTAATTTGTCTGTGGACTAAAGCAATGAAACGCCCTCCCCCCTCACAATCCCTCCCTGTTTTACTGCTGCGGTGTAGTCTGATGGCTACGTCCCTTCATTTGGCAGCGTCTCTGTGACGTCACGTTTTGCTGTTTGATTTTGTGAAATGGAGCGGCAACGAAACGTGCGGATGGATATTTCTGAGACGCGGCGGGGAAGAAACAAGCGGATGGATATTTCTGTCAATGTCTTCTTTTATTGCCCACAACTGAGATATTTACACCAGGTTAAATAAAGAAGCAATTAATGCAAACATAAACGATTGAGAAAATGTGTGTTTGAGATACGGATGTTCTGTGGAACGAAAAAAAAATAATTTCGTGATCAAATGCATTGTTATGATAATTTGAAAATAAGTAGAAATCAATTAAATGAAGATATATGAAAATAGGTCTACTATGTTTTAGTAGAAAGTATTTAAATGTTCTAAAGCTTGACTATAACTTCTGAAAGACCTAAATTGTAAGGGTGATAGAGTGAACTTGGTAGAAAAAGAACATGAGTAACTTGTTGGCTGTACATTTGACATAAAACAACCCACCACAGATGTGGCTGTGTACACAGAAAGACAATATATATGAACACAACCCACCACAGATGTGGCTGAGTACACAGAAAGACAACATATATGAATACAACCCACCACAGATGTGGCTGTGTACACAGAAAGACAACATGTATGAATACAACCCACCACAGATGTGGCTGTATACACAGAAAGACAACATATATGAATACAACCCACCACAGATGTGGCTGTGTACACAGAAAGACAACATGTATGAATACAACCCACCACAGATGTGGCTGTGTACACAGAAAGACAACATGGATGAATACAACCCACCACAGATGTGGCTGTGGTCACAGAAAGACAACATGTATGAATTTTTGTTCATGAAAGTCTTCGATGTTACAAACAAAAAATGTGTCAAACAAGATATTAAAGTTGATCAATCACGTGGTTTATTCCACCAATGAAATGCAATGAAGAGAGAATGTTTTTGACTTGCCGTGTGAAGATAATGGGGGAAGTGCTTAGAGATGTGGGTTAAAGAACATCAAATTTCAGGAGATGGGCAGGAAACCTGATTTTGGGCGTAATTCAATGAGGCAAGGGGCGTTACTTGGGCCGGTCGAGCTGCATGGGGCGTTATAATACATATCTATTTTTATTCAAGATGTTACACGTCGATTATACCTAGAGACTTCATGTTTATTATGAGGTTGAATAAATAACAGGATAAAATATATAGTATAAAATAAAACAATAATCGTTTGTAACAACAATCATCTAACTAGCATGCAGGAAAACAAACAATGTTTATAAAATAACGGACATTTTATCATACAAAGTGAGATAAATCCAAATGTAAATATAACTGTAAAAATAAAAAGTGAGATAAATCCAAATGTAAATATAACTGTAAAAATAAAAAATGAGATAAATCCAAATGTAAATATAACTGTAAAAATAAAAAGTGAGATAAATCCAAATGTAAATATAACTGTAAAAATAAAAAGTGAGATAAATCCGGATGTAAATATAACTGTAAAAAATAAATATATATTTTATTTGAAATGTACTATACATTGCACCTAAAATTATTAGAATGCCACGCAGTGTATGAAGAACGATCTCTTTGATTTATTTTTGTTTAGTTTAATGAGTCGCTCGTACATAAACAGTAAAAAAAAAACCCAATAATAACAATATGATGCTCTGTATTAATTTGATGTAAAAAGCACAATATTTGTTAAATTACTACAAAACAAAATTTATTAAATTGTTAAAAATAATATTTTTTAAATTCCTAGAAAACAATATTTGTTAAATTGCTACAAAGCAATATTTGTTAAATTGCTACAAAGCAATATTTTTTTAATTGATAGAAAACAATATTAGTTGAATTGCTACAAAGCAATATTCGTTAAATTACTACACAACAAAACACTTCTTTACGAACTTCTTTAAGTGGAATCACTGGCACTCTACTATCTCAGATGATATAAAAATCAAAACGAAATTTTCAAAAACACTTTTATTTGCACCAATGTCTATCAGAAATAATCAAGGCAATCAAAAAACCATATGATCAAGATACCATTTCGAATATTCCCCTCAATTCAATCTGTCCACCGGGTACCGAGAGATGATCTGTTCGTGCACCTGACCCCATTACACAGACTTTTAACGTCAGCTGATCAATGAGTGGTCAGTGAGTGTTAACGAACCTGTGAGGAAGGCTAGTAAAAATGTTCCAGTTAACTACCTGGTTACACCTCCCTACGGCTAGTAAATAAATGTTTCAGTTAACTACCTGGTTACACCACCCTACGGCTAGTAAATAAATAACCCAGTTAACTAACCGATTAAACCGTTCAATAGATGATAAATAAAAAGATCCATTTTATGACCTGGTTACACCGCCCTAAAGTAGACACGTGGTGATTATTGAAAAAAAAGTAAACTTACCTAAACTAAATATTTATTTGAAAATAAACAAATATGGAAAAATATTACAAATGTAAGACATCTAATCTTGTAAACATCCTAAATAGTACAAATGTACGACATCTAATCTTGTATACATCCTAAATAGTACAAATGTACGACATCTAATCTTGTATACATCCTAAATAGTACAAATGTAAAACATCTAATCTTGTATACATCCTAATTAGTACAAATGTAAAGCATCTAATCTTGTATACATCCTAATAGTACAAATGTCAAACATCTAATCTTGTATACATCTAAAATAGTACAAATGTAAAACATCTAATCTTGTATACATCCTAATAGTACAAATGTAAAACATCTCATCTAGTAAACATCCTAAATAGTACAAAAGTAAAACATCTTATCTTGTAAACATCCTAAATAGTACAAATGTAAAACATCTAATCTTGTAAACATCCTAAATAATGTAATGTGCAAATTAATAAAAAAAAACAAACATAAAAATAAACTATTTCTTCTTAATCACGGAGTATATATCATTTATATTCAATCGTCTCGATCACAGAGTCTATATCATTTATATTCAGTCGTCTCGATCACAGAGCATATATCATTTATATTCAGTCGCCTTAATCACAGAGCATATATCATTTATATTCAGTCGTCTCGATCACAGAGCATATATCATTTATATTCAGTCGTCTTAATCACAGAGCATATATCAATTATATTCAGTCCTCTCGATCACAGAGTATATATCATTTATATTCTGTCGTCTTAATCACAGGGTATATACAACATAAAAATAAACTATTTCTTCTTAATCACGGAGCATATATTAATTATATTCAGTCCTCTCGATCACAGAGTATATATCATTTATATTCTGTCGTCTTAATCACAGGGTATATACAACATAAAAATAAACTATTTCTTCTTAATCACGGAGTATATATCATTTATATTCAGTCGTCTCGATCACAGAGTATATATTATTTATATTCAGTCTTCTTAATCACAGAGCATATATCATTTATATTCAGTCGTCTTAATCACAGAGTAGGCCTATATATCATTTATATTCAGTCGTCTTAATCACAGAGTATAGGCTATATAATTTATATTCAGTCGTCTTAATTACAGAGTATAGGCTATATAATTTATATTCAGTCGTCTCAATTAGTCTTGAGTAAGATGAAATCGTCAAGAAACAACCTGTACAATTAATAAAATAATAACTTTTGCAGTAGTGGTTACAACCAGGGCTAGATTTACCGCCAGGGATATCCCCGACACTGAGAACTGTCATCCCCGGCTCTGATTTAGCTAATATATCCCAGCAGGGGATGAAACCACAGACATTTATCTCCGGCTCTTCCGAAATATTTTTTTCATCCCCGCACTGTTTTTTTCTTAAATCGAGCACTGGTTACAACATCTAGAGCAGTGCTTCTCAAACTTTTTTTTTATGTTGTGCCCCATCGAACCTATCTAAACCTTTAAAAAATTAGTGCGTCCTCTCCATCCGTAGCATATATATATATATATATATATATATATATATATATATATATATATATATATATTACTTTATTTACTAATAGTTGGCCAGATTGGGCTTACTCTCGAATCGTTGGCCAGATTGGGTTTACTCTCGAACCGTTGGCCAGATTGGGTTTACTCTCGAATCGTTGGCCAAATTGGGCTTACTCTCGAATCGTTGGCCAGATTGGGTCTACTCTCGAATCGTTGGCCAGATTGGGTTTACTCTCAAATCGCTGGCCAGATTGGGTTTACTATCGAATCGTTGGCCAGATTGGGTTTACTCTCGAATTGTCCACTATCCACCTTTTTTTTTACTTGCCAGAAATTTAGGTCATAGATATGGATGTCTCTTTTCCACTTAATTATGGGGGAAACAATGAAATCAGAGAGGTCATCAACAAATTTGCTAACACTGCAAATGCCAATGTCGTGGAAGAAAGCCCGGTCAAGATGAAAGTAATGGTCAACGCTACAGTGGCCACAATATAGAAACAGCCATGAGTGGTCAAAGATAATCTTCTTTTATATGTGGACTTCAGACTATTCATTAGCGGAATGTGGATTAGAATTACAAAATATGTGGCAGCTATGACCAAACTTGACATGATCGGGAGGAGCATGAACAGCTTCAGCACAAAACACATTTTGTTATAGCCACTGGTGATCCACATCATGTTGTTAAATCCACGGGTGATCCACATCATGTTGTTAAATCCACGGGTGATCCACATCATGTTGTTAAATCCACGGGTGATCCACATCATGTTGTTAAATCCACGGGTGATCCACATCATGTTGTTAATGCAACTGGTGATCCACATCATGTTGGTTGTTAATGCAACTGGTGATCCACATCATGTTCTTAAAGCCACTGGTGATCCACAATATTCTCTATTGCTGCTAATCCTAGAAAATACACGAAAGATGAACCGTGCACTGTAGACCAAGTCATCAAGGAAAAATTTTGAAATTTTCTACAATGATCATAGCGCCAAATGTGACGTAGGAGAGAATCAATCTAGGCTGGTCACCATCGCTAATCACTTCTGGCTACATTAGAAAAGCCAAAGCTGATCTTGTTCAGTCATGTCTCACGTGACATGGCCGTCGTAAAACGTCTATAAAGAAGGTTCATCTGAGAGATCGCACCAGAAAAATAACAACTAAGTAGACAGACCTTGAGAACTACATGGAATATTATAAATAATAATAGGTCAAAACTGATCCCGCAGGTAGCTAGCTATGAGACAAATAGTACAATGGAGAGACCATTTAAGTGCAGTTTCTCGGAAGTCTTTCCAACCATACAAACTTGTTCAGGGACGTATGAAATAAAAAATGAATTAAATAAACGTTGGTTTAGAATAGTTTAGATCCAGTGCCCCATTTAAGAAAAAAACTAGAGCTGGGGATGAAAAAAAAATGTCTGCGGACCCGGGGATAAATGTCTATGGTTTCATCCCCGGCAGGGATGACATTAGCTAAAGCAGAGCCGGGGATGACAGTTCTAAGTGGCAGGGATATCCCCAGCGGTAATTCGAGCCCTGTTTAGATTATTATAATTTGTATTCACCGAAATTTCATTTCCTTTTTCTTTTAACTTTAAAAATGCAAAAAAACGTTTACGTATATTATCAATCTGATAGAAATGGCCAACATACAGATTCTAGGTTTTCTTAATATTGTTAATATACTTTATATACAACATATGCATTATAAATAGTCTTATAACTATAGGTTTTCTTAGTATTGTTCATATATTTTTATATACAACAAGAGCTTACATTTTTAGTTGAGTATGAAATTTTTATATATCCACTTTTTTACACTGAAAGTTATACTTTTCAAAACAAAAAAAAGCCGGTTTAATTTTACCGCATTCTGATGCGATTTGGCGCTTTGGTTCATTCGTGACGGGCGTATATTCCCCTCCCGTGGCACGTGATATCACTGAATCTAGTTCATTAAACTATCAAAAGGATTATATCTCATTTAATCAAATAGGGAATCAGAGTTTATAATCGATTTTTAAGAAGTGTTGTTCAATTATTCGAATATTCAAATATTCGAGTATTCGTCTTTAGATTGGAAACATAACACGTTTATAGAAATATATTAGAACTATTCTTAGATTTTTTTGGGCAGGTGTATAGGTTATTTTGGACAGATGTATAGGTTATTTGGAGCAGTTGTATAGGTTATTTGGGGCAGATGTATAGGTTGTTTGGGGCAGATGTATAGGTTATCTGGGGCAGATGTATGGGTTATTTGAAGCAGTTGTATAGGTTATTTGGGGCAGTTGTATAGGTTGTTTGGGGCAGATGTATAGGTTATTTGGGGCAGAGGTATAGGTTTTTTGGGGCCGATGTATAGGCTATTTGGGGCAGATGTATAGGCTATTTGGGGCAGATGTATAGGTTATTTGGAGCAGATGTATAGGTTATTTGGGGCAGATGTATAGGTTATTTGGGGCAGATGTATAGGCTATTTGGGCAGATGTATAGGTTATTTGGGGCCGATACATTGGTTATTTGGGGCAGATGTATAGGCTATTTGGGGCAGATGTATAGGTTATTTGGGGCAGATGTATAGGTTATTTGGGGCCCTAAGCCAAAGTACTTGTCGTGGCCCCTATATTATATTAAATAGAAAATTTTCTATAACAAAGTCCTCGGCTATGGGGGAGGCCGTGACAGTTTTTTAGTTTGCCTATCTATAATTAGAGCCCTTGTCTAGATGGTGGACATTCTGTGACAGGGAGCCCTGGTCTAGATAGTGGACATTCTGTGACAGGGATTAGAATGAAAGAAATCGTCTCTGTAAATGAAAATGTTTTATGAAGCTATCTGTAGGAGAATTAGAGAAAATGAAAAAAAAATGAAAAAAAAATATAATGTGCAGCTGAAATGTTTTAATTGCTACACTTTTTATCACAAAAATTTAAAATTGAAAATAACTAAGTTAATAAAAAGGATACATTGAAATTTAAAAATGTTTGTATATTTGAATGCACAATCAATAAGACAAAAACAATTGTAAGGACAACATTTATCCAGCTGGACTTATGGAAAAAAAAACAGAATGTAGGCCCTAACCATTTGTCACGTGATGTCCCACAGATCACTTCATTTACATCCCTGACTCATTACATTAGCATATAACCTTTTTGTCGCCCCTTTACACGTTCGACTAACTGGATCGTCTCCTCATTTAAAATTTACATTTTAAAATCTTCCTAATCCTAATTATTTAAAATTGTGCAATTAAGGAAATGAATCTTTAAATAACAATGACAAAAACAACAGCTGTTGACAAGTTTGAGTCAAGCATTGTAGCGCTGTGGTACATACGTTAAGTTGTGGTCTCATTGTGCATGCACTGTGGTACATACGTTAAGTTGTGGTCTCATTATCTCAATGTCACCCTATAATTTCAGACTAGCTCTTGATCCTATATCAAATCTGGATAGAACTGTACCATACAGTATAGACCTGTATTAGCCTGTATAGACCTGTATATACCTGTACCGGCCTGTATTGACCTGTACCGACCTGTATAGACCTACACCAGCCTGGATAGAACTGTGCCGGCCTGCAGATGACTATAGTGCTAAAGAGCTACACTTTCTTGTTGAGAACAGAGAATAAACAAATGTTAGGATAGAGTCTACATACAAATGTTAGGATAGTGTCTACATACAAATGTTAGGATAGTGTCTACAAACAAATGTTAGGATAGTGTCTACATACAAATGTTAGGAAAGTGTCTACATACAAATGTTATGATAGTGTCTACATACAAATGTTAGGATAGTGTATACATACACATTTTATGATAGTATCTACATACAAATGTTAGGATAGAGTCTACATACAAATGTAAGGATAGTGTCTACAAACAAATGTTAGGATAGTGTCTACAAACAAATGTTAGGATAGTGTCTACATACAAATGTTATGATAGTGTCTACATACAAATGTTAGGATAGTGTCTACATACAAATGTTAGGATAGTGTCTACATACAAATGTTAGGATAGTGTGTACAAACAAATGTTAGGATATTGTCTACAAACAAATTTTATGATAGTGTCTACAAACAAATGTTAAGATAGTTTCTACAAACAAATGTTATGATAGTGTCTACATACAAATATTATGATAGTGTCTACATACAAATGTTAGGATAGTGTCTACAAACAAATGTTATGATAGTGTCTACATACAAATGTTAGGATAGTGTCTACATACAAATGTTATGATAGTGTCTACATACAAATGTTAGGATAGTGTCTACATACAAATGTTAGGATAGTGTCTACATACAAATGTTAGAATAGTGTCTACATACAAATGTTATGATAGTGTCTACATACAAATGTTAGGATAGTGTCTACATACAAATGTTAGGATAGTGTCTACATACAAATGTTAGGATAGTGTCTACATACAAATGTTAGGATAGTGTCTACATACAAATTTTATGATAGTGTCTACATACAAATGTTAGGATAGTGTCTACATACAAATGTTAGGATAGTGTCTACATACAAATGTTAGGATAGTGTCTACATACAAATGTTATGATAGTGTCTACATACAAATGTTAGGATAGTGTCTACATACAAATGTTAGGATAGTGTCTACAAACAAATGTTAGGATAGTGTCTACAAACAAATGTTAGGATAGTGTCTACATACAAATGTTAGGATAGTGCCTACATACAAATGTTAGGATAGTGTCTACATACAAATGTTATGATAGTGTCTGCATACAAATGTTAGGATAGTGTCCACATACAAATTTTATGATAGTGTCTGCATACAAATGTTAGGATAGTGTCTACATACAAATTTTATGATAGTGTCTACATACAAATGTTAGGATAGTGTCCACATACAAATGTTATGATAGTGCCTCTATACAAATGTTAGGATAGTGCCCACATACAAATGTTATGATAGTGCCTCTATACAAATGTTAGGATAGTGTGTACAAACAATTGTTAGGATAGTGTCTACAAACAAATGTTATGATAGTGTCTACATACAAATGTTAGGATAGTGTCTACATATAAATGTTAGGATAGTGTCTACATACAAATGTTATGATAGTGTCTACATACAAATATTAGGATAGTGTGTACAAACAAATGTTATGATAGTGTCTACATACAAATGTTAGGATAGTGTGTACAAACAAATGTTAGGATAGTGTCTACATACAAATGTTAGGATAGTGCTACATACAAATTTTATGATAGTGTCTACAAACAAATGTTAGGATAGTGTTTACAAACAAATGTTAGTATAGTGTCTACATACAAATGTTAGGATAGTGCCTACATACAATTGTTAGGATAGTGTCTACATACAAATTTTATGATAGTGTCTGCATACAAATGTTAGGATAGTGTCCACATACAAATTTTATGATAGTGTCTGCATACAAATGTTAGGATAGTGTCTACATACAAATTTTATGATAGTGTCTACATACAGATGTTAGGATAGTGTCCACATACAAATGTTATGATAGTGCCTCTATACAAATGTTAGGATAGTGCCCACATACAAATGTTATGATATTGCCTCTATACAAATGTTAGGATAGTGTCTACATACAAATGTTAGGATAGTGTCTACATACAAATGTTATGATAGTGTCTACATACAAATGTTAGGATAGTGTCTACATACAAATGTTAGGATAGTGTCTACATACAAATGTTATGATAGTGTCTACATACAAATGTTAGGATAGTGTCTACAAACAAATGTTATGATAGTGTCTACATACAAATGTTAGGATAGTGTCTACAAACAAATGTTAGGATAGTGTGTACAAACAAATGTTAGGATAGTGTCTACAAACAAATGTTATGATAGTGTCTACAAACAAATGTTAGGATAGTGTTTACAAACAAATGTTATAAAAGTGTCTACATACAAATGTTATGATAGTGTCTACATACAAATGTTAGGATAGTGTCTACATACAAATGTTAGGATAGTGTCTACAAACAAATGTTATGATAGTGTCTACATACAAATGTTATCATAGTGTCTATATACAAATGTATAGGATAGTGTCTACAAACAAATGTTATGATAGTGTGTACAAACAAATGTCAGGATATTGTCTACAAACAAATTTTATGATAGTGTCTACATACAAATCTTAGGATAGTGTCTACAAACAATTGTTAGGATAGTGTCTACATACATATATTATGATAGTGTCTACATACAAATGTTAGGATAGTGTCTACAAACAAAAGTTATGTTAGTGTCTACATACAAATGTTAGGATCGTGTATACATACACATTTTATTATAATGTCTACATACAAATTTTATGATAGTGTCTACATACAAATGTTAGGATAGTGTCTACATACAAATGTTAGGATAGTGTCCACATACAAATGTTAGGATAGTGCCTTTATACAAATGTTAGGATAGTGTCTACATACAAATGTTAGGATAGTGTCTACAAACAAATGTTAGGATAGTGTCTACATACAAATGTTAGGATAGTGTCTACATACAAATGTTAGGATAGTGTGTACAAACAATTGTTAGGATAGTGTCTACAAACAAATGTTATGATAGTGTCTACATACAAATGTTAGGATAGTGTCTACATACAAATGTTATGATAGTGTCTACATACAAATGTTATGATAGTGTCTACATACAAATGTTAGGATAGTGTCCACATACAAATGTTATGATAGTGCCTCTATACAAATGTTAGGATGGTGTCCACATACAAATGTTATGATAGTGTCTACATACAAATATTAGGATAGTGTGTACATACAAATGTTAGGATAGTGTTTACAAACAAATGTTATGATAGTGTCTACAAACAAATGTTAGGATAGTGTCTACAAATAAATGTTAGGATAGTGTCTACATACAAATGTTATGATAGTGTCTACATACAAATATTAGGATAGTGTCTACAAACAAATGTTATGATAGTGTCTACATACAAATGTTAGGATAGTGTGTACAAACAAATGTTAGGATAGTGTCTACATACAAATGTTAGGATAGTGCTACATACAAATTTTATGATAGTGTCTACAAACAAATGTTAGGATAGTGTTTACAAACAAATGTTATAATAGTGTCTACATACAAATGTTATGATAGTGTCTACATACAAATGTTATGATAGTGTCTACATACAAATGTTAGGATAGTGTCTACAAACAAATGTTAGGATAGTGTATACATACAAATGTTAGGATAGTTTCTACATACAAATGTTAAGATAGTACCTACATACAAATATTAGGATAGTAGCTACATACAAATGTTAGGATAGTGCCTACATACAAATGTTAGGATAGTGTGTACAAACAAATGTTATGATAGTGTCTACAAACAAATGTTATGATAGTGTCTACATACAAATGATAGGATAGTGTATACATTCAAATTTTATGATTGTGTCTGCATACAAATGTTAGTATAGTGTCTACATACAAATGTTAGGATAGTGTCTACATACAAATGTTAGGATAGTGTCTACATACAAATGTTATGATAGTTTCTACATACATATATTATGATAGTGTCTACATACAAATGTTAGGATAGTGTCTACAAACAAAAGTTATGTTAGTGTCTACATACAAATGTTAGGATCGTGTATACATACACATTTTATTATAATGTCTACATACAAATTTTATAATAGTGTCTACATACACATGTTAGGATAGTGTCTACATACAAATGTTAGGATAGTGTCCACATACAAATGTTAGGATAGTGCCTTTATACAAATGTTAGGATAGTGTGTACAAACAATTGTTAGGATAGTGTCTACAAACAAATGTTATGATAGTGTCTACATACAAATGTTAGGATAGTGTGTACAAACAAATGTTAGGATAGTGTTTGCAAACAAATGTTAGGATAGTGTCTACATACAAATGTTAGGATAGTGCCTACATACAAATGTTAGGATAGTGTCTACATACAAATGTTATGATAGTGTCTACATACAAATGTTATGATAGTGTCTACATACAAATTTTATGATAGTGTCTACATACAAATGTTAGGATAGTGTCTACATACAAATGTTAGGATAGTGTCTACATACAAATGTTAGGATAGTGTCCACATACAAATGTTATGATAGTGCCTCTATACAAATGTTAGGATGGTGCCCACATACAAATGTTATGATAGTGTCTACATACAAATTTTATGATAGTGTCTACATACAAATGTTAGGATAGTGTCCACATACAAATGTTATGATAGTGCCTCTATACAAATGTTAGGATAGTGTCCACATACAAATGTTATGATAGTGCCTCTATACAAATGTTAGGATAGTGTGTACAAACAATTGTTAGGATAGTGTCTACAAACAAATGTTATGATAGTGTCTACATACAAATGTTAGGATAGTGTGTACAAACAAATGTTAGGATAGTGTCTACATACAAATGATAGGATAGTGCTACATACAAATTTTATGATAGTGTCTACAAACAAATGTTAGGATAGTGTTTGCAAACAAATGTTAGGATAGTGTCTACATACAAATGTTAGGATAGTGCCTACATACAATTGTTAGGATAGTGTCTACATACAAATTTTATGATAGTGTCTGCATACAAATGTTAGGATAGTGTCCACATACAAATTTTATGATAGTGTCTGCATACAAGTGTTAGGAAAGTGTCTACATACAAATTTTATGATAGTGTCTACATACAAATATTAGGATAGTGTCCACATACAAATGTTATGATAGTGCCTCTATACAAATGTTAGGATGGTGCCCACATACAAATGTTATGATAGTGTCTACATACAAATTTTATGATAGTGTCTACATACAAATGTTAGGATAGTGTCCACATACAAATGTTATGATAGTGCCTCTATACAAATGTTAGGATAGTGTCCACATACAAATGTTATGATAGTGCCTCTATACAAATGTTATGATAGTGTCTACATACAAATATTAGGATAGTGTCTACAAACAAATGTTATGATAGTGTCTACATACAAATGTTAGGATAGTGCCTACATACAAATGTTAGGATAGTGTGTACAAACAAATGTTAGGATAGTGCTACATACAAATTTTATGATAGTGTCTACAAACAAATGTTAGGATAGTGTTTACAAACAAATGTTATAATAGTGTCTACATACAAATGTTATGATAGTGTCTACATACAAATGTTATGATAGTGTCTACATACAAATGTTAGGATCGTTTCTACAAACAAATATTATGATAGTGTCTACGTACAAATGTTATGATAGTGTCTATATACAAATGTATAGCATAGTCTCTACAAACAAATGTTATGATAGTGTGTACAAACAAATGTTTGGATATTGTCTACAAACAAATTTTATGATAGTGTCTACAAACAAATGTTAGGATAGTTTCTACAAACAAATGTTATGATAGTGTCTACATACATATATTATGATAGTGTCTACATACAAATGTTAGGATAGTGTCTACAAACAAAAGTTATGTTAGTGTCTACATACAAATGTTAGGATCGTGTAAACATACACATTTTATTATAATGTCTACATACAAATTTTATAATAGTGTCTACATACAAATGTTAGGATAGTGTCTACATACAAATGTTAGGATAGTGTCCACATACAAATGTTAGGATAGTGCCTTTATACAAATGTTAGGATAGTGTCTACATACAAATGTTAGGATAGTGTGTACAAACAAATGTTAGGATAGTGTCTACATACAAATGTTAGGATAGTGCTACATACAAATTTTATGATAGTGTCTACAAACAAATGTTAGGATAGTGTTTACAAACAAATGTTAGGATAGTGTCTACATACAAATGTTAGGATAGTGCCTACATACAATTGTTAGGATAGTGTCTACATACAAATTTTATGATAGTGTCTGCATACAAATGTTAAGATAGTGTCCACATACAATTATGATAGTGTCTACATACAAATGTTAGGATAGTGTCTACATACAAATTTTATGATAGTGTCTACATACAAATGTTAGGATAGTGTCCACATACAAATGTTATGATAGTGCCTCTATACAAATGTTAGGATGGTGTCCACATACAAATGTTATGATCGTGTCTCTATACAAATATTAGGATAGTGTCTACATACAAATGTTAGGATAGTGTTTACAAACAAATGTTATGATAGTGTCTACAAACAAATGTTAGGATAGTGTCTACAAATAAATGTTAGGATAGTGTCTACATACAAATGTTATGATAGTGTCTACATACAAATATTAGGATAGTGTCTACAAACAAATGTTATGATAGTGTCTACATACAAATGTTAGGATAGTGTGTACAAACAAATGTTAGGATAGTGTCTACACAAATGTTAGGATAGTGCTACATACAAATTTTATGATAGTGTCTACAAACAAATGTTAGGATAGTGTTTACAAACAAATGTTATAATAGTGTCTACATACAAATGTTATGATAGTGTCTACATACAAATGTTGAGATAGTGTCTACATACAAATGTTAGGATAGTGTCTACAAACAAATGTTAGGATAGTGTATACATACAAATGTTAGGATAGTTTCTACATACAAATGTTATGATAGTACCTACATACAAATATTAGGATAGTAGCTACATACAAATGTTAGGATAGTGCCTACATACAAATGTTAGGATAGTGTGTACAAACAAATGTTAGGATAGTGTCTACAAACAAATGTTATGATAGTGTCTACATACAAATGATAGGATAGTGTATACATTCAAATTTTATGATTGTGTCTGCATACAAATGTTAGTATAGTGTCTACATACAAATGTTATGATAGTTTCTACATACATATATTATGATAGTGTTTACATACAAATGTTAGGATAGTGTCTACAAACAAAAGTTATGTTAGTGTCTACATACAAATGTTAGGATAGTGTATACATACACATTTTATTATAATGTCTACATACAAATTTTATAATAGTGTCTACATACACATGTTAGGATAGTGTCTACATACAAATGTTAGGATAGTGTCCACATACAAATGTTAGGATAGTGCCTTTATACAAATGTTAGGATAGTGTGTACAAACAATTGTTAGGATAGTGTCTACAAACAAATGTTATGATAGTGTCTACATACAAATGTTAGGATAGTGTGTACAAACAAATGTTAGGATAGTGTTTGCAAACAAATGTTAGGATAGTGTCTACATACAAATGTTAGGATAGTGCCTACATACAATTGTTAGGATAGTGTCTACATACAAATTTTATGATAGTGTCTGCATACAAATGTTAGGATAGTGTCCACATACAAATTTTATGATAGTGTCTGCATACAAATGTTAGGATAGTGTCTACATACAAATTTTTTGATAGTGTCTACATACAAATGTTAGGATAGTGTCCACATACAAATGTTATGATAGTGCCTCTATACAAATGTTAGGATGGTGCCCACATACAAATGTTATGATAGTGTCTACATACAAATTTTATGATAGTGTCTACATACAAATGTTAGGATAGTTTCCACATACAAATGTTATGATAGTGCCTCTATACAAATGTTAGGATAGTGTCTACATACAAATGTTATGATAGTGTCTACATACAAATGTTATGATAGTGTCTACATACAAATATTAGGATAGTGTCTACAAACAAATGTTATGATAGTGTCTACATACAAATGTTAGGATAGTGTGTACAAACAAATGTTAGGATAGTGTCTACATACAAATGTTAGGATAGTGCTACATACAAATTTTATGATAGTGTCTACAAACAAATGTTAGGATAGTGTTTGCAAACAAATGTTAGGATAGTGTCTACATACAAATGTTAGGATAGTGCCTACATACAATTGTTAGGATAGTGTCTACATACAAATTTAATGATAGTGTCTGCATACAAATGTTAGGATAGTGTCCACATACAAATTTTATGATAGTGTCTGCATACAAGTGTTAGGAAAGTGTCTACATACAAATTTTATGATAGTGTCTACATACAAATGTTAGGATAGTGTTTACAAACAAATGTTAGGATAGTGTCTACATACAAATGTTAGGATAGTGCCTACATACAAATGTTAGGATAGTGTCTACATACAAATTTTATGATAGTGTCTGCATACAAATGTTAGGATAGTGTCCACATACAAATTTTATGATAGTGTCTGCATACAAATGTTATGATAGTGTCTACATACAAATTTTATGATAGTGTCTACATACAAATGTTAGGATAGTGTCCACATACAAATGTTATGATAGTGCCTCTATACAAATGTTAGGATGGTGCCCACATACAAATGTTATGATAGTGTCTACATACAAATTTTATGATAGTGTCTACATACAAATGTTAGGATAGTGTCCACATACAAATGTTATGATAGTGCCTCTATACAAATGTTAGGATAGTGTCCACATACAAATGTTATGATAGTGCCTCTATACAAATGTTATGATAGTGTCTACATACAAATATTAGGATAGTGTCTACAAACAAATGTTATGATAGTGTCTACATACAAATGTTAGGATAGTGTCTACAAACAAATGTTAGGATAGTGTCTACATACAAATGTTAGGATAGTGCTACATACAAATTTTATGATAGTGTCTACAAACAAATGTTAGGATAGTGTTTACAAACAAATGTTATAATAGTGTCTACATACAAATGTTATGATAGTGTCTACATACAAATGTTATGATAGTGTCTACATACAAATGTTAGGATCGTTTCTACAAACAAATATTATGATAGTGTCTACGTACAAATGTTATGATAGTGTCTATATACAAATGTATAGCATAGTCTCTACAAACAAATGTTATGATAGTGTGTACAAACAAATGTTTGGATATTGTCTACAAACAAATTTTATGATAGTGTCTACAAACAAATGTTAGGATAGTTTCTACAAACAAATGTTATGATAGTGTCTACATACATATATTATGATAGTGTCTACATACAAATGTTAGGATAGTGTCTACAAACAAAAGTTATGTTAGTGTCTACATACAAATGTTAGGATCGTGTATACATACACATTTTATTATAATGTCTACATACAAATTTTATAATAGTGTCTACATACAAATGTTAGGATAGTGTCTACATACAAATGTTAGGATAGTGTCCACATACAAATGTTAGGATAGTGCCTTTATACAAATGTTAGGATAGTGTCTACATACAAATGTTAGGATAGTGTGTACAAACAAATGTTAGGATAGTGTCTACATACAAATGTTAGGATAGTGCTACATACAAATTTTATGATAGTGTCTACAAACAAATGTTAGGATAGTGTTTACAAACAAATGTTAGGATAGTGTCTACATACAAATGTTAGGATAGTGCCTACATACAATTGTTAGGATAGTGTCTACATACAAATTTTATGATAGTGTCTGCATACAAATGTTAGGATAGTGTCCACATACAAATTTTATGATAGTGTCTGCATACAAATGTTAGGATAGTGTCTACATACAAATTTTATGATAGTGTCTACATACAAATGTTAGGATAGTGTCCACATACAAATGTTATGATAGTGCCTCTATACAAATGTTAGGATAGTGTCCACATACAAATGTTATGATCGTGCCTCTATACAAATGTTAGGATAGTGTCTACATACAAATGTTAGGATAGTGTTTACAAACAAATGTTATGATAGTGTCTACAAACAAATGTTAGGATAGTGTCTACAAATAAATGTTAGGATAGTGTCTACATACAAATGTTATGATAGTGTCTACATACAAATATTAGGATAGTGTCTACAAACAAATGTTATGATAGTGTCTACATACAAATGTTAGGATAGTGTGTACAAACAAATGTTAGGATAGTGTCTACATACAAATGTTAGGATAGTGCTACATACAAATTTTATGATAGTGTCTACAAACAAATGTTAGGATAGTGTTTACAAACAAATGTTATAATAGTGTCTACATACAAATGTTATGATAGTGTCTACATACAAATGTTGAGATAGTGTCTACATACAAATGTTAGGATAGTGTCTACAAACAAATGTTAGGATAGTGTATACATACAAATGTTAGGATAGTGTCTACATACAAATGTTAGGATAGTAGCTACATACAAATGTTAGGATAGTGTCTACATACAAATGTTAGGATAGTGTGTACAAACAAATGTTAGGATAGTGTCTACAAACAAATGTTATGATAGTGTCTACATACAAATGATAGGATAGTGTATACATTCAAATTTTATGATTGTGTCTGCATACAAATGTTAGTATAGTGTCTACATACAAATGTTAGGATAGTGTCTACATACAAATGTTAGGATAGTGTCTACATACAAATGTTAGGATAGTGTCTACATACAAATGTTAGGATAGTGCATACATACAAATTTTATGATAGTGTCTACATACAAATGTTAGGATAGTGTCTACATACAAATGTTAGGATAGTGTCTACATACAAATGTTAGGATAGTGTCTACATACAAATGTTAGGATAGTGTGTACAAACAAATGTTAGGATAGTGTCTACAAACAAATGTTATGATAGTGTCTACATACAAATGTTAGGATAGTGTGTACAAACAAATGTTAGGATAGTGTCTACATACAAATGTTAGGATAGTGTCTACATACAAATGTTATGATAGTGTCTACATACAAATGTTAGGATAGTGTCTACAAACAAATGTTATGATAGTGTCTACATACAAATGTTAGGATAGTGCCTACATACAATTGTTAGGATAGTGTCTACATACAAATTTTATGATAGTGTCTGCATACAAATGTTAGGATAGTGTCCACATACAAATTTTATGATAGTGTCTGCATACAAATGTTAGGATAGTGTCTACATACAAATTTTATGATAGTGTCTACATACAAATGTTAGGATAGTGTCCACATACAAATGTTATGATAGTGCCTCTATACAAATGTTAGGATGGTGCCCACATACAAATGTTATGATAGTGTCTACATACAAATTTTATGATAGTGTCTACATACAAATGTTTGGATAGTGTCCACATACAAATGTTATGATAGTGCCTCTATACAAATGTTAGGATAGTGTCTACATACAAATGTTATGATAGTGCCTCTATACAAATGTTATGATAGTGTCTACATACAAATATTAGGATAGTGTCTACAAACAAATGTTATGATAGTGTCTACATACAAATGTTAGGATAGTGTGTACAAACAAATGTTAGGATAGTGTCTACATACAAATGTTAGGATAGTGCTACATACAAATTTTATGATAGTGTCTACAAACAAATGTTAGGATAGTGTTTACAAACAAATGTTATAATAGTGTCTACATACAAATGTTATGATAGTGTCTACATACAAATGTTATGATAGTGTCTACATACAAATGTTAGGATAGTGTCTACAAACAAATGTTAGGATAGTGTCTACATACAAATGTTAGGATAGTGTCTACATACAAATGTTAGGATAGTGTCTACATACAAATGTTAGGATAGTGCTACATACAAATTTTATGATAGTGTCTACAAACAAATGTTAGGATAGTGTTTACAAACAAATGTTATAATAGTGTCTACATACAAATGTTATGATAGTGTCTACATACAAATGTTGAGATAGTGTCTACATACAAATGTTAGGATAGTGTCTACAAACAAATGTTAGGATAGTGTCTACAAACAAATGTTAGGATAGTGTCTACATACAAATGTTATGATAGTGTCTACATACAAATATTAGGATAGTGTCTACAAACAAATGTTATGATAGTGTCTACATACAAATGTTAGGATAGTGTGTACAAACAAATGTTAGGATAGTGCTACATACAAATTTTATGATAGTGTCTACAAACAAATGTTAGGATAGTGTTTACAAACAAATGTTATAAAAGTGTCTACATACAAATGTTATGATAGTGTCTACATACAAATGTTATGATAGTGTCTACATACAAATGTTAGGATAGTGTGTACAAACAAATGTTAGGATAGTGTCTACAAACAAATGTTATGATAGTGTCTACATACAAATGATAGGATAGTGTATACATTCAAATTTTATGATTGTGTCTGCATACAAATGTTAGTATAGTGTCTACATACAAATGTTAGGATAGTGTCTACATACAAATGTTAGGATAGTGTCTACATACAAATGTTAGGATAGTGTCTACATACAAATGTTAGGATAGTGCATACATACAAATGTTAGGATAATGTTTACATACAAATTTTATGATAGTGTCTACATACAAATGTTAGGATAGTGTTTACATACAAATGTTAGGATAGTGTCTACATACAAATGTTAGGGTAGTGTCTACAAAAAAATGTTATGATAGTGTCTACATACAAATGTTATGATAGTGTCTACATACAAATGTTAGGATAGTGTCTACAAACAAATGTTATGATAGTGTCTACAAACAAATTTTATGATAGTGTTTACATACAAATTTTATGATAGTGTCTAAATACAAATGATAGGATAGTGTATACATACAAATTTTATGATAGTGTCTACATACCAATGTTATGATAGTGTCTACATATAAATATTTGGATAGTGTGTACAAACAAATGTTAGGATAGTTTTTACATACAAATGTTATGATAGTGTCTACATACAAATGTTATGATAGTGTCTACATACAAATGTTATGATAGTGTCTACATACAAATGTTAGGATAGTGTCTACAAACAAATGTTAGGATAGTGTCTACATACAATTGTTAGGATAGTTTCTACATACAAATGTTAGGATAGTGTCTATATACAAATGTTAGGATAGTGTATACATACAAATTTTATGATAATGTCTACATAAAAATGTTAGGATAGTGTATACATACAAATTTTATGATAGTGTCTACATAAAAATGTTATGCTTGTGTCTACATACAAATGTTAGGATAGTGTGTACGAACAAATGTGAGGATAGTTTCTACATACAAATGTTAGGATAGTTTCTACATACAAATGTTAAGATAGTACCTACATACAAATATTAGGATAGTGGCTACATACAAATGTTATGATAGTGCCTACATACAATTGTTAGGATAGTGTCTACATACCAATGTTAGATAGTGTCTACATATAAATGTTAGGATAGTGTGTACAAACAAATGTTAGGATAGTTTCTACAAACAAATGTTATGATAGTGTCTACATACAAATGTTATCATAGTGTCTATATACAAATGTATATGATAGTGTCTACAAACAAATGTTATGATAGTGTGTACAAACAAATGTTATGATAGTGTCTACATACAAATGTTAGGATAGTGTACAAACAAATGTTAGGATAGTGTCTACATAAAAATGTTAGGATAGTGCTACATACAAATGTTATGATAGTGTCTACAAACAAATGTTAGGATAGTGTTTACATACAAATGTTAGGATAGTGTCTACATACAAATGTTAGGATAGTGCCTACATACAAATGTTAGGATAGTGTCTACATACAAATTTTATGATAGTGTCTACATACAAATGTTAGGATAGTGTCCACATACAAATTTTATGATAGTGTCTGCATACAAATGTTAGGATAGTGTCTACATACAAATTTTATGATAGTGTCTACATACAAATGTTAGGATAGTGTCCACATACAAATGTTATGATAGTGCCTCTATACAAATGTTAGGATAGTGTCCACATACAAATGTTATGATAGTGCCTCTATACAAATTTTATGATAGTGTCTACAAACAAATGTTAGGATAGTGTTTACAAACAAATGTTATAATAGTGTCTACATACAAATGTTATGATAGTGTCTACATACAAATGTTATGATAGTGTCTACATACAAATGTTAGGATAGTGTCTACAAACAAATGTTAGGATAGTGTATACATACAAATGTTAGGATAGTTTCTACATACAAATGTTAAGATAGTACCTACATACAAATATTAGGATAGTGGCTACATACAAATGTTAGGATAGTGCCTACATACAAATGTTAGGATAGTGTGTACAAACAAATGTTAGGATAGTGTCTACAAACAAATGTTATGATAGTGTCTACATACAAATGATAGGATAGTGTATACATTCAAATTTTATGATTGTGTCTGCATACAAATGTTAGTATAGTGTCTACATACAAATGTTAGGATAGTGTCTACATACAAATGTTAGGATAGTGTCTACATACAAATGTTAGGATAGTGTCTACATACAAATGTTAGGATAGTGCATACATACAAATGTTAGGATAATGTTTACATACAAATTTTATGATAGTGTCTACATACAAATGTTAGGATAGTGTTTACATACAAATGTTAGGATAGTGTCTACATACAAATGTTAGGCAAGTGTCTACAAAAAAATGTTATGATAGTGTCTACATACAAATGTTATGATAGTGTCTACATACAAATGTTAGGATAGTGTCTACAAACAAATGTTAGGATAGTGTCTATATACAAATGTTAGGATAGTGTATACATACAAATTTTATGATAATGTCTACATAAAAATGTTAGGATAGTGTATACATACAAATTTTATGATAGTGTCTACAAAAATATTATGCTTGTGTCTACATACAAATGTTAGGATAGTGTGTACGAACAAATGTGAGGATAGTTTCTACATACAAATGTTAGGATAGTTTCTACATACAAATGTTAAGATAGTACCTACATACAAATATTAGGATAGTGTCTACATATAAATTTTATGATAGTGTCTGCATACAAATGTTAAGATAGTGTCTACATACCAATGTTAGGTAGTGTCTACATATAAATGTTAGGATAGTGTGTACAAACAAATGTTAGGATAGTTTCTACAAACAAATGTTATGATAGTGTCTACATACAAATGTTATCATAGTGTCTATATACAAATGTATATGATAGTGTCTACAAACAAATGTTATGATAGTGTGTACAAACAAATGTTATGATAGTGTCTACATACAAATGTTAGGATAGTGTACAAACAAATGTTAGGATAGTGTCTACATAAAAATGTTAGGATAGTGCTACATACAAATTTTATGATAGTGTCTACAAACAAATGTTAGGATAGTGTTTACAAACAAATGTTAGGATAGTGTCTACATACAAATGTTAGGATAGTGCCTACATACAATAGTTAGGATAAAGACTACATACAAATTTTATGATAGTTTCTGCATACAAATGTTAGGATAGTGTCCACATACAAATTTTATGATAGTGTCTGCATACAAATGTTAGGATAGTGTCTACATACAAATTTTATGATAGTGTCTACATACAAATGTTAGGATAGTGTCCACATACAAATGTTATGATAGTGCCTCTATACAAATGTTAGGATAGTGTCCACATACAAATGTTATGATAGTGCCTCTATACAAATGTTATGATAGTGTTTACATACAAATATTAGGATAGTGTCTACAAACAAATGTTATGATAGTGTCTACATACAAATGTTAGGATAGTGTGTACAAACAAATGTTAGGATAGTGTCTACATACAAATGTTAGGATACTGCCTACATACAAATTTTATGATAGTGTCTACATACAAATTTTATAATAGTGTCTACAAACAAATGTTATGATAGTGTCTACATACAAATGTTAGGATAGTGTGTACAAACAAATGTTAGGATAGTGTCTACATACAAATGTTAGGATAGTGCCTACATACAAATTTTATGATAGTGTCTACATACAAATTTTATGATAGTGTCTACATACAAATGTTAGGATAGTGTCTACATACAAATGTTAGGATAGTGTCCACATACAAATGTTAGGATATTGCCTTTTTACAAATGTTAGGATAGTGTGTACAAACAATTGTTAGGATAGTGTCTACAAACAAATGTTATGATAGTGTCTATATACAAATGTTAGGATAGTGTATACAAACAAATGTTATGATAGTGTCTACATACAAATGTTAGGATAGTGTCTACATACAAATGTTATGATAGTGTCTACATACAAAAATTAGGATAGTGTCTACAAACAAAAGTTATGATAGTGTCTACATACAAATGTTAGGATAGTGTGTACAAACAAATGTTAGGATAGTGTCTACATACAAATGTTAGGATAGTGCTACATACAAATTTTATGATAGTGTCTACAAACAAATGTTAGGATAGTAATTACAAACAAATGTTAGGATAGTGTCTACATACAAATATTAGGATAGTGTCTACAAACAAATGTTATGATAGTGTCTACATACAAATGTTAGGATAGTGTCTACATACAAATATTAGGATAGTGTCTACAAACAAATGTTATGATAGTGTCTACATACAAATGTTAGGATAGTGTGTACAAACAAATGTTAGGATAGTGTCTACATACAAATGTTAGGATAGTGCCTACAAACAAAATTTTATGATAGTGTCTGCATACAAATGTTAGGATAGTGTCTACATACAAATGTTAGAATAGTGATTATATACAAATATTAGGATAGTGTCTACAAACAAATGTTATGATAGTCTCTACATACAAATGTTAGAATAGTGTCTACATACAAATATTAGGATAGTGTCTATAAACAAATGTTATGATAGTGTCTACATACAAATGTTAGGATAGTGTGTACAAACAAATGTTAGGATAGTGTCTACATACAAATGTTAGGATAGTGCCTACATACAAATTTTATGATAGTGTCTACATACAAATTTTATGATAGTGTCTACATACAAATGTTAGGATAGTGTCTACATACAAATGTTAGGATAGTGTCTACATACAAATGTTAGGATAGTGCCTTTATACAAATGTTAGGATAGTGTGTACAAACAATTGTTAGGATAGTGTCTACAAACAAATGTTATGATAGTGTCTATATACAAATGTTAGGATAGTGTATACAAACAAATGTTATGATAGTGTCTACATACAAATGTTAGGATAGTGTCTACATACAAATGTTATGATAGTGTCTACATACAAATATTAGGATAGTGTCTACAAACAAATGTTATGATAGTGTCTATATACAAATGTTAGGATAGTGTGTACAAACAAATGTTAGGATAGTGTCTACATACAAATGTTAGGATAGTGCTACATACAAATTTTATGATAGTGTCTACAAACAAATGTTAGGATAGTGTTTACAAACAAATGTTAGGATAGTGTCTACATACAAATGTTAGGATAGTGCCTACATACAATTGTTAGGATAGTGTCTACATACACATTTTATGATAGTGTCTGCATACAAATGTTAGGATAGTGTCTACATACAAATGTTAGGATAGTTCCTACATACAAATGTCAGGATAGTGTCCACATACAAATTTTATGATAGTGTCTACATACAAATGTTAGGATAGTGTCTACATACAAATATTAGGATAGTGTCTACAAACAAATGTTATGATAGTGTCTACATACAAATGTTAGGATAGTGTCTACATACAAATATTAGGATAGTGTCTACAAACAAATTTTATGATAGTGTCTACATACAAATGTTAGGATAGTGTGTACAAACAAATGTTAGGATAGTGTCTACATACAAATGTTAGGATAGTGCCTACATACAAATTTTATGATAGTGTCTGCATACAAATGTTAGGATAGTGTCTACATACAAATGTTATGATAGTGTCTACATACAAATATCAGGATAGTGTCTACAAACAAATGTGAGGATAGTGTCTACATACAAATGTTAGGATAGTGTCTACATACAAATATTAGGATAGTGTCTACAAACAAATGTTATGATAGTGTCTACATACAAATGTTAGGATAGTGTCTACATACAAATATTAGGATAGTGTCTACAAACAAATGTTATGATAGTGTCTACATACAAATGTTAGGATAGTGTGTACAAACAAATGTTAGGATAGTGTCTACATACAAATGTTAGGATAGTGCCTACAAATAATTGTTAGGATAGTGTCTACATACAAATTATATGATAGTGTCTACATACAAATGTTAGGGTAGTGTCTACATACAAATGTTAGGATAGTGTCCACATACAAATGTTAGGATAGTGCCTTTATACAAATGTTAGGATAGTGTGTACAAACAATTGTTAGGATAGTGTCTACAAACAAATGTTATGATAGTGTCTATATACAAATGTTAGGATAGTGTATACAAACAAATGTTATGATAGTGTCTACATACAAATGTTAGGATAGTGTCTACATACAAATGTTATGATAGTGTCTACATACAAATATTAGGATAGTGTCTACAAACAAATGTTATGTTAGTGTCTACATACAAATGTTAGGATAGTGTGTACAAACAAATGTTAGGATAGTGTCTACATACAAATGTTAGGATAGTGCTACATACAAATTTTATGATAGTGTCTACATACAAATGTTATGATAGTGTCTACATACAAATGTTAGGATAGTGTGTACAAACAAATGTTAGGATAGTGTTTACATACAAATGTTAGGATAGTGCCTACATACAAATGTTAGGATAGTGTCTACATACAAATGTTAGGATAGTGCCTACATACAATTGTTAGGATAGTGTCTACATATAAATTTTATGATAGTGTCTGCATACAAATGTTAAGATAGTGTCTACATACAAATGTTAGGATAGTGTCATACATACAAATGTCAGGATAGTGTCTACATACAAATTTTATGATAGTGTATACATACAAATGTTAGGATAGTGTCCACATACAAATGTTAGGATAGTGCCTTTATACAAATGTTAGGATAGTGTCCACATACAAATGTTAGGATAGTGCCTTTATACAAATGTTATGATAGTGTGTACAAACAAATGTCAGGATATTGTCTACAAACAAATTTTATGATAGTGTCTACATACAAATCTTAGGATAGTGTCTACAAACAATTGTTAGGATAGTGTCTACAAACAAATGTTAGGATAGTGTCTACAAACAAATGTTATGATAGTTTCTACATACATATATTATGATAGTGTCTACATACAAATGTTAGGATAGTGTCTACAAACAAAAGTTATGTTAGTGTCTACATACAAATGTTAGGATCGTGTATACATACACATTTTATTATAATGTCTACATACAAATTTTATGATAGTGTCTATATACAAATGTTAGGATAGTGTCTACATACAAATGTTAGGATAGTGTCCACATACAAATGTTAGGATAGTGCCTTTATACAAATGTTAGGATAGTGTGTACAAACAATTGTTAGGATAGTGTCTACAAACAAATGTTATGATAGTGTCTACAAACAAATGTTATGATAGTGTCTACATACAAATGTTAGGATAGTGTATACAAACAAATGTTATGATAGTGTCTACATACAAATGTTAGGATAGTGTCTACATATAAATGTTAGGATAGTGTCTACATACAAATGTTATGATAGTGTCTACATACAAATATTAGGATAGTGTGTACAAACAAATGTTATGATAGTGTCTACATACAAATGTTAGGATAGTGTGTACAAACAAATGTTAGGATAGTGTCTACATACAAATGTTAGGATAGTGCTACATACAAATTTTATGATAGTGTCTACAAACAAATGTTAGGATAGTGTTTACAAACAAATGTTAGGATAGTGTCTACATACAAATGTTAGGATAGTGCCTACATACAATTGTTAGGATAGTGTCTACATACAAATTTTATGATAGTGTCTGCATACAAATGTTAAGATAGTGTCTACATACAAATGTTAGGATAGTGTCTACATACAAATATCAGGATAGTGTCTACATACAAATTTTATGTTAGTGTCTACATACAAATGTTAGGATAGTGTCCACATACAAATGTTAGGATAGTGCCTTTATACAAATGTTAGGATAGTGTGTACAAACAATTTTTAGGTTTGTGTCTACAAACAAATGTTATGATAGTGTCTACATACAAATGTTAGGATAGTGTTTACAAACAAATGTTATGATAGTGTCTACATACAAATGTTAGGATAGTGTCTACATATAAATGTTAGGATAGTGTCTACATACAAATGTTATGATAGTGTCTACATACAAATATTAGGATAGTGTCTACAAACAAATGTTATGATAGTGTCTACATACAAATTTTAGGATAGTGTCTACATACAGATACCAGTAGACAGAGGGTACCAGTTGACAGTTGATACAATTTGGCAGCAGATACCAATTGACAGTTGGTGCCAGTTGACAGTTGATACAAGTTGACTGTTGATACAAGTTGACTGTTGATACAAGTTGACAGTTGATACAAGGTTGCAGTTGATACAAGTTGACAGTTGATACATGTTGGCAGTTGATACAAGTTCTTTTCAAACAAAACACAAAAAGTCCAGGACAATTTCGAACAATGGGCCAACCCTGATAGTGTTTGCCCGCGGGTCACACGAGGTTTTTTCTTGGGCAACGAGAATATTTTTATGAAAATCAATTATCGTCGATTTGTTACATTTCTGACTCAAAATATACCGGTTATCAATAGAGGTTAAGAGATCAAATAGACTGACAATTGACATTCATAAATTTAATAACAGATAATACGGTGTAGAGCGCTCGACTGTCGACCGGACAGTCCTTGGTTCGAACCTCAGTGAGAACCTTGGAAATTTTTCATGTTCTGGAGTAAGTTCCCTAGTCCACCCAGCTCTATTGGGTACCTGACTTAAGTTGGGGAAGTAAAGGCGGCTGGGCGTCATGCTAACCACACAATCACTTCATATGCCGAGGTTATAGAAACAGGAGAATTCTACACTTCATCTGCCACGATAAGCCCTCAGGGGCTTAAGGGAACTTTAAAACTGTTTACTAATACAAACACCAAGAGTAAACTTATAACATCTACGCAAAAAGTTAGATCATCAAAAGCAAACAGAGAGACAGGCAATAGAAACCGAGACAGCAAATATATACAGAAATATGCAATAGATGCAGAGACAGTCAATAGATACAGAGACATGCAATAGATACAGAGACAGCCATTAGATACAGAGACAGCCAATAGATACAGAGACAGGCCATGTATATAGAGAATGGTAATAGATACTAATTGCCCATGATTTGGCGTGAGCCTTCAATTAATGGGACAGACTGCAACATAGATACAGAGAAAGATTATATACAGACACAGCCAATAGATACAGATACAGGCAATAAATACAGAGACTGCCAATAGAATCAAAGAAAGGCAATATGTACAGAGACTTGCAATAGATACATTTTTTGAATACTAGTAGAAACCTAACAGTTTGATCCTACTATATTCTGATTTTGATTGACTCGTCTGGTTCAATGCCAGGGTCAGGGTCACAGAACTGGAAAAGAAAGTTGGAATAAAATAACACTCACCATGAAGACTAATTGTTTGATTACTCGATGGTCAGTCTTTGAAAAGCGGCTAATACCTCACAATACCGGTCATATCTTTTCATCTGATCAGGGGATAGTTTTTGGAATCATGCCAATGGGAATAGGAAAATCATTTTTGTATTGTGATCTATTTCACACTGAGTATTGAAGAACTTATAAAGTACATCAGTAAATCGGGGGGGGGGGGGGTTGTGGGAAGGGGGGTGTTAAAACATAATTAGTTGAGAACGAAAAATAATACACAAGAGATAACAAGTAGACATTATGTAATATCCTCAATAGATAACAAGTATACATTAAGTAATATCTTCAACAGATAACAAGTAGACATTATGTTATACCCACAACAGATAACAAGTAGACATTATGTTATATCCTCAACAGATAACAAGTAGACATTATGTAATATTCTCAACATATAACAGGTAGACATTATGTTATATCCTCAACAGATAACACCTAGACATTTTGTAATATCCTCAACATATAACAGGTGGACATTATGTTATACCCACAACAGATAACAAGTAGGCATTATGTTATACCCACAACATATAAAAAGCACACATTATGTAATATCCTCAACAGATAACAAGTAGACATTAAGTTATACCCACAACAGATAACAAGTAGACATTATGTTATACCCACAACATATAAAAAGCACACATTATGTAATATCCTCAACAGATAACAAGTAGACATTAAGTTATACCCACAACAGATAACAAGTAGACATTATGTTATACCCACAACAGATAACAAGTAGACATTATGTTATATCCACCAACGTGAACACAGTTATAATGCGAGGAATAACAAAGATGTAAAAATTTGTAGGCAACATTTCTGACGAAGTATTGTCTGAGTTCAGCCTGATTGTAGTTGTACCAGTTACAATACACATATTCGTTAGTGTTTTTCACATTTAAATGATGCTTGTGATTGTTGATTTATTAGAATAATGGACATGTTTTGTATAGTTAATTTCTATTTGTGTTTGTTATAGTAGAACTACATTTGAGTAGCTGTCATATAAAGACTGTTGTCCTTAAGCTGTACACAAGAGACGGTAGCCAGTTATGTATCTTAATTGTCCAGTTTCAGCAGCGTGTTGATATTGAAAGTATTAGAAGCACATGTGAAGGAATAATTGTATTTAATTATTTGTAATTATGTTTCAAATGATCACTGGCAAGTCCTTGAAATTTATATTTTTAAAAACATAAAATAGTGCCATTTATCACCACCTGTTGAAGTGAAAAAATAAATTGAATTTTGGATGCCAGAGCAGAACGATATTTTCTAATTTGTTAAAATCAATGAGGTAATGAATATGAATTATATTTTAACGATTTATTCACATTGGAGCACACCCCACCCCTAGACCCAATGTAGAGGGACACACCCACCCCTAGACCCTGTGTAGTGGGACACACCCCACCCCTAAACACAATGTAGTGGGACACACCCCACCCCTAGACCCTGTGTAGTGGGGCACACCCCTACCCTAAACCCAATGTAGTGGGACACACCCAACACCTAAACCCAATATAGTATGACACACCCCACACCTAGACACTGAGCGATGGAACACACCCCACCCCTAGACCCTGTGCGGCGGAACACACCGCACCCCTAGACCCTGTGTAGTGGGACACACCCCAGCCTAGACCCTGTGTAGTGGGACACACCCCACCCCTAGACCCTGTGTAGTGAGACACACCCCACCCCTATACCCTGTGTAGTGGAACACACCCCAACCCTAGGCCCTGTGTAGTGGGACACACCCCACCTTAGACCCTGTGTAGTAGGACACACCCCACCCCTAAACCCAATGTAGTGGGACACACCCAATCCCTAGACCCTGTGTAGTGAGACACACCCCACCCCTAGACTCTGTGTAGTGGGACACACCCCACCCCTAAACACACTGAAGTGGGACACACCCCACCCCTAGACGCTGTGTAGTGGGACACACCCCACCCCTAAACACAATAAAGTGGGACACACCCCACCCCTAGACCCTGTGTAGTGGGACACACCCCACCCTAAACACAATGAAGTGGGACACAACCCACCCTTAGACCCTGTGTAGTGGGACACACACCACCCCTAGACCTTGTGTAGTGGGGCCCACCCACCTTATGTAGCGGGTAATTACCACCCCTAAACCCTATGTAGTGGAACACACCTCACCTATGATCAGTAAGTAGCGGATACCCCACATCCCTGAACCCTGTATAGTGGAAGTCTGCCCCCCCCCCCGCAAACATTTTCTTTTTAATTTCAGAAAGAAAAAAAAACACTAACACATATTTTTTGAAAGATCCATTACCAACAGGGTATAAACTCAAACAGCTGATCGCGAGTGATTTGATATGAAATGATCAATAAGAAGGAATAATACTCTTTGACCTTTCAGAGCAGTGGAACGCGTCTCGGGCAATCTCTAACACAACAACCACTTCCACTGTAAAAGACTTGATGGGTGAAATGGTAAAAGTCTGTAACTGTCTCTAATGAAGTTTTAGAAATTGGGTGAAAGTCAAACATCTTTAGAGGAGTTCTCTTGGCATTTGAGATCAATTAGGTACACCAACGTCACGTGACTATATGGCCAGACTGACATGTGAGTAACGTTCTGCCCGGACTATTTTAGGGTACGGCCCGACACACAGTGTCACCAGGGAACTTGTGGGATTGGTTAAACAGAAGGTCATTAATAAAATCAGATGAATGGTTGAGCGAAAAGTCACAATAAACTTGTGTGATTGGTTGAACAGAAGGTCATTAATAAAATCAGATGATTGGTTGAACATAAAGTCACAATAAACTTGTGTGATTGGTTGAACAGAAGGTCATTAATAAAATAAGATGATTGGTTGAACAAAAGTCACAATAAACTTATATGATAGTTTAATGAAAAGGCCAACTGTATAAGACGTTACATGAGAAGAGGGGTAAGTAATTTATTTTTTTTTACAAAGAAAGCAAAATTATCTATCAAAATTGGTGTCTGGATAGAGGTGAAGATCAACTGACATCTATAACTGAACGCTGAAGTATGAAGATCACATAGCATTATTGATTGAGTTAAATATTGTATAACATTAATTATTGAACAAAGATAAAGATAATGTTCTTAATAGCAGTGTGTGAGATCAAGATCAAAGAACAAGAATGAATAAATTTAGTTATAGTAAATCAAAGACTAACAGCTGTATATAATACAATACTTTGTATTACAAATAAAAATATAGCTTGAAACGTATATGGATGGTTAGATGCATAAGTAGATCGATAGATGGTTAGATGCATAAGTAGATCGATAGACGGTTTGATGCATAAGTAGATCGATAGACGGTTAGATGCATAAGTAGATCGATAGACGGTTGGATGCATAAGTAGATCGATAGACGGTTGGATGCATAAGTAGATCGATAGATGGTTATATAATATATAGACAACGTGAATGACTCGTAGGCAAGTACTATGTTTTAGCTTTCTCTAATAGAAAAGTATTTCTTAAACATATTTCTTAAGTAATGATCTATTGTGCAACATGACCAAACAATAAGTCTTCATACATTCAAGAATTTATTCTTAGATCATTGATTCTCGCAGTGTGGTCATGTCGCGAGTTGATTTGAAGAGAGGCGACATAAATAGTAACAATGACTTCATGGAGAATTATATACCATAATTAGCAAAGAATTTGAAAACACCCTCAGGCTTCATGAGGACGTCATAGATTGATGCTACACGTGGGCGTCATAGATTGATGCTACACGAAGGCGCCATAGATTGATGCTACACGAGGGCGTCATAGATTGATGCTACATAAGGGCGTCATAGATTGATGCTACACGAGGGCGTCATAGATTGATGCTACATGATGCGTCGTAGATTGATGTTATTTTAAAGTGCTATTTTATCTTAGGTCCGATGGGCAGCAATTTATAACTATGACAGTTCCAACTGTACCAGCCTGTATAGAACCGCACCAGGCAGTATAGATGTATATCAGACAATAGAACTGAACCTTGCTGTACATCACTGTACCAGGCATAATAGATTAGTACCATCCTGTGTAGAACTTTACCAAAATGTTTTTAGAACTGTACCCACCTGCATAGAACTATACCGGCGTGCAGATAACTGTACAGAGCAAGTGAACCACACTGACCCGCACATAAGAGAGGCAGCTATGTTCAAATTTATTTACCAACACACTGCCAAGTCTGAAGTGACACACTTTATGCATTAGTTCAGTGGTCGGCAAAGGGCGGCTCCGGCATTAAGTATTATTTAGTGTATTACTTATTTAGTGTAATAAAATTTAGTGCAATAAAAGTTTACTAAACAAGCAGAGTCGGCTTCCAATTTTTTTTTAAAATTGTTGGAATGTTCATAATTTACTCTTTGGCTAATAAGTTTGCCGACCACTGCATTAGTTCAACAGAAGCAAACATCCTCTGCCTGCCAGTAAACTGATGTGAACTTTTCACATCACAAGTTCATTATGGCCTGATGTGATCTTTACACATAACATGTTCATTATGGTCTGATGTGAACTTTACACATCACAAGTTCATTATGGCCCGATGTGAACTTTACACATCAAAAGTTCATTATGGTCTGATGTGAACTTTACACATCACAAGCTCATTATGACCTGATGTGAACTTTACACATCACAAGTTCATTATGGTCTGATGTGAACTTTACACATAACAAGTTCATTATGGCCTGATGTGAACTTTACACATCACAAGTTCATTATGGCCTGGTGTGAACTTTACACATCAAAAATTCATTATGGCCTAATGTGAACTTTATACATCACAAGTTCATTATGGTCTGATGTGAACTTTACACATCACAAGCTCATTATGGCCTGATGTGATCTTTACACATAACATGTTCATTATGGTCTGATGTGAACTTTACACATCAAAAGTTCATTATGGCCTGATGTGAGCTTTACACATCACAAGTTCATTATAGCCTGATGTGAACTTTACACATAACATGTTCATTATGGTCTGATGTGAACTTTACACATCACAAGCTCATTATGGCCTGATGTGAACTTTACACATCACAAGTTCATTATAGCCTGATGTGAACTTTACACATAACATGTTCATTATGGCCTGATGTGAACTTTACACATCACAAGCTCATTATGGCCTGATGTGAACTTTACACATCAAAAGTTCATTATGGTCTAATGTGAACTTTACACATCACAAGTTCATTATGGCCTGATGTGAACTTTACACATCACAAGTTCATTATGGCCTGGTGTGAAGTTTACAAACACAAGTTCATTATGGCCTGATGTGAACTTGACACATCAAAAGTTCATTATGGCCTAATGTGAACTTTATACATCACAAGTTTATTATGGTCTGATGTTATCTTTACACATAACATGTTCATTATGGTCTGATGTGAACTTTACACATCAAAAGTTCATTATGGCCTAATGTGAACTTTACACATCAAAAGCTTAGTATGGCCTGATGTGAACTTTACACATAACATGTTCATTATGGTCTGATGTGAACTTTACACATCACAAGCTCATTATGGCCTGATGTGAACTTTACACATCACAAGTTCATTATAGCCTGATGTGAACTTTACACATAACATGTTCATTATGGTCTGATGTGAACTTTACACATCACAAGCTCATTATGGCCCGATGTGAACTTTACACATCACAAGTTCATTATGGCCTGATGTGAACTTTACACATCACAAGCTCATTATGGCCTGGTGTGAACTTTACACATCACTAGCTCATTATGGCGTGATGTGAACTTTACAAATCACAAATTAATTATAGCCTTTACACTCTCTTGTGGTGATAATGAAAGAAGAGCTCTATAGAGCCTGAAATTTTCTCTGATTTAAAGTGGCGATTGTTTAGGTGTGGCAATAACTTACATGACAGTATTTGTAAAGTTAGATAAATATAGACTATGTTAAGCTAAACAATTGTAGAATATGTAAAGTTAAACAATTGTAGAATATGTAAAGTTAAACAATTGTGGAATATGTAAAGTTAAACAATTGTAGAATATGTAAAGTTAAACAATTGTAGAATGTGTTAAGTTAAACAATTGTAGAATATGTAAAGTTAAACAATTGTAGACTATGTTAAGTTAAACAATCGTAGAATATGTAAAGTTAAACAATTATAGACTATGTTAAGCTAAACAATTGTAGAATATGTAAAGTTAAACAATTGTATACTATGTTAAGTTCAACAATTGTAGACTATGTTAAGTTAAACAATTGTAGAATATGTAAAGTTAAACAATTGTAGAATGTGTTAAGTTAAACAATTGTAGAATATGTAAAGTTAAACAATTGTAGACTATGTTAAGTTAAACAATTGTAGAATATGTAAAGTTAAACAATTATAGACTATGTTAAGCTAAACAATTGTAGAATATGTAAAGTTAAACAATTGTATACTATGTTAAGTTCAACAATTGTAGACTATGTTAAGTTAAACAATTGTAGAATATGTAAAGTTAAACAATTGTAGAATATGTTAAGTTAAAAAATGTAGACTATGTTAAGTTAAACAATTATAGATTATGTTAAATTAAACATTGTAGACTATGTTAAGTTTAACAATTGTAGACTATGTTAAGTTAAACAATTTTAGACTAAGTTAAACAATTGTAGACTATGTTAAGTTAAAAAATTGTAGACTACGTTAAGTTAAACAATCGTAGACTATGTTAAGTTAAACAATTGTAGACTAAATATAACAGATATGCACCGTCAAGTATGGTTCACTACAAGTCTGAAGTTATTAATTACAAGTATGAAGTTAACAACTACAAATATGACATTAACACACACTTGATTGAACTTAACAATTACAAAAAGGAATTAAACGATTTCCAGTATGACGTTAACAATTACAATAGTCAGTTAAAAATTAGAAGGAGGAAGTTAACAGTTACAGGTATGAATTTAAACAATTTTAAGTATGAGGTTAAACAATTTTTAGAATGAAGTTAATAAAAATAATGAAGTAAAATATTTGATTTTAAAAAAAAAGTAACAACGTCTAAAAATACCGAAATAAATAGCTATGTCAATGTCCTTGACATTTATATCCTGTGCTTGTCATTGAGTTTGATTCCATGGTCTGTCAACACAAACAAACAACTGTAGGAATGTCTGACCGAGAGCTGGATTGACTGGTGGGTCACACCGCTGACCTTCTGATACAGTGGACAAAATCAAATTGAGCCAACTGACAGCATGAAGAGACCAATGAGCGTGTTAATAAATTGTCTGCATTGCAGACACTGGAATGAAAGCACTTTTTTTTTGAGGAACATTGAAGTTATTTATAGCACTTCCTTCATATTTTACTTCTGATACAAATAATAGCAGGCAGTACTGGATAGGTGTTCAAGAAAGACATAATTTTTGAACATTGACTCAAACGATGTTGTAAGAGGGTTCAAATGAATCAAACCCTAACAATGTCTAAAGACACACTTATACACAACCCTAACAATGTCTATAGACACACTTATACACAACCCTAACAATGTCTATAGACACACTTATACATAACCCTAACAATGTCTATGAACACACTTAAGCACAACCCTAACAATGTCTATAGACACACTTATACACAACCCTAACAATGTCTATGGACACACTTATACACAACCCTAACAATGTCTGTAGACACACTTATACATAACCCTAACAATGTCTATGAACACACTTATACACAACCCTAACAATGTCTAAAGACACACTTAAAATATTTTTTTACATTGAATGTTAAGTACATTATCTCATGTCATTGTGTCGAATGTCAAAATGCCGGGCCCCCAAAGGAGCCAAGCCCCAGGGTCCCCAAATCCTTAGGTTCCGAACTGTATGATTGAGAGAAACAAAGTAATACAAAATAAATCTGGTACACTGGGAACCACAATACGCTCAAAGAGCCGTATAAGACCAGATAAGAGACATCTATAAGAGCAGATAAGAGACACATCTATAAGAGCCGTATAAGACCAGATAAGAGACATCTATAAGAGCAGATAAGAGACATCTATAAGAGCAGATAAGAGACACATCTATAAGAGCCGTATAAGACCAGATAAGAGACATCTATAAGAGCAGATAAGAGACACATCTATAAGAGCCGTATAAGACCAGATAAGAGACATCTATAAGAACAGATAAGAGACACATCTATAAGAGCCGTATAAGACCAGATAAGAGACATCTATAAGAGCAGATAAGAGACACATCTATAAGAGCCGTATAAGACCGTCATTGACAATATTTATGTGTAGGTATGTGTAGATATGGTAGTGTACATCCAGCTGACTATGGCGGAGAGTACAATATGACTCATGACTATCATACCCCCATATCTTGAACTCTATCAAACTATGTGTGTTTGTTTGTATATTTGTCTGTTTGTTTGAAATAGCCGTGCATGTGTGTTATATTCAGGTTGTGAGCTATCTTGTGTTGGCTGGAGGGTCTTAGAAAAAAAAAGGCTGGTTTGTGTGTTAATGTTTGTCTCAGTATGCGTGTTTGTTTGTGTGTGTGTGTGTGTGAGAGAGAGAGAGAGAGAGAGAGAGAGTCCAGCTTCCTGTACGATCTACATTACTATCTCTTGTCTCCAGGGAACTTGAAACATCCTGCTGAATTCACGCCCTGACGTCTGTTCTGTTCGGTTTGCCTGATAGTTCTGGCAGAAATTTTCGTTTGTCCAAAACCTACTTTGTAATTTGAAACTTGCACTGTTGGAATATGTTGTTTTTTAGTTACAGAATCAAGGATAATAGATTGAATGAACTATTGCATCGAATCAATAGATATACAAACCAGATATATTAGCAATTATTTCGGTCTTTTTTATTTAGTGATTTTCTTTACATATAGTACATATTTAATTGTTATGGGTGTATGAATGTATATATGTATGTATCGATGTATGTATGTATATTTGTATGTATGCATGCACACAAACACATTTATATATATATACACACACACACACACACACACATATATATATATATATACCTTCTGTTTTCTCCCTACCCTTCTCTCCCTTCCTCTCTCTCCCTCCCTCCCTCCCCCTCTCTCCCTTTCCCTCCCTTTCTCCCTCCCTCTCTCTCTCAAAACTCTCTCCGTCCCTCTCCCATCTCCTTCTCCCTCTCTCCCCCCGTCCATCCTCCTCCCTCCTCCTTCCCTCTCTCTCCCTCCCTGCCCCCTCTTTCTCTTTATCTCTTCCTCCCATCCTCTCCCTCTCTTCTTCCCTCCCCTCTCTCTCCCTCCCTAACCCCTCTCCCCCTCCTTTCTCCCTCCCTCCCCTTTCCACCTCTCTCTCTCCCTCCCCCTCTCTCCCCCTTCCTCCCTCTCTCTCCCTCTCTGCCCCCCTCACTTTTTATCTCTCTCCCTCTCTCCCTTTCTCTCTCCCTCTCCCCCTGCTCCCTCTCCCCCTACTCCCTCTCTCCCCCTCCTTTTCTCCCCCCTGTCCACCCCCTCCCGCCCTCCCTCCTACCCTCCTTTCCTCTCTCTCCCCCCGCCCCTCTCACTCTCTCTCTTTC